>CAJJDN010000002.1:1043070-1058720 GCA_905182985.1 Paramecium sonneborni
AAAAATAATCACTTAAATTTGATATATCATATTCGTTCTAAAGAATGGAAGTTTAATTTGTATTTAATTATTAAGTGAATTGTTCTTCAAATTATCCCATTTTTTAATATAAAACATCATAAATACTTACGAATGAATTATATGTATCCAAAATAGATTCTTATTCATTTTGTATATAAATGCTTTTTAATTTTTTTATGATTTCATTTTCATCTGACACTTATAAATATTTAATTGCAAATTCATTACTATAAATTAACTTCATTTCTTTACACTAATTTAGTAGAATCTTATAAATTATCATTATTCTCAGTGAATATTAATATTGAATTAGGAATTGTTTTATCAAAAATGTTTTTGCATGCATGTATATTTGAAGTTTGTTAGCAAATTGTATAGAAATCTATTCTTTTATAATATTCAAATAATCTAAAAAATACCAACATCATTAATAAAAGGACATAAAATGTCCAATATATTGATGCCAAATTTCCCATTAATCCTATAAATAAAAATGTTGCAGCCTTTAATACTAATCCTTATACGAACCACAAAGGACAAACTAATAAATAACTAATAATAATAATTCCAATTTATATGCCTGAGCTGACAGTTTATGAAGTAGTCTATTTTCCGCATTATGTATTAATCAATTAAGCCTATACATACACATAAGTTATGAGAATAGTTATTACACAACTTAAAAATTCAGACATTGCAATAAATTATTTATAATGTATTCTTTTTATATTAGCTTATGATATCATACAAACAATGTGCCATAAGCAAAATCCCGCTCTAAAATAAGCTCCTAATTAATTTTTCAAAAAGAATTAATTGTTGACAAAATAGATGAAGTTAATGAGGAAATGAATTAAGTATTATAATCGAAATAAGACTATAATTCTTTATTTCTCTTTATTTAAATATTTTTCCTCTTAATCTTGATTTTAAAAAGTCAATGTCCTTAAATTCATTATTTTGTTTTTGGTTCCACATCAGTTGATTCTTCAGGATGAAAAAAGAACTTAATAAAAAATTGATATATTTTTATCATTAATATTAGAATTATTATCTTAAATATTTTAAGACCTTAAATTAAATGAAAATTTATGATATATATTTCAAATTTTTATAGCCATCCATCAAACACATCAAATAAATCTAAATTAATCAATTCAATAATTTTTATTAATTAAGCTAAAATATCTTTTTTTACAATTATTCAAACCTTTTTGCAATTAAACAACTGTTCAACTATCAAAGGCAATAATCATCCTAAAAATATTGCTTAAACTCAATTTTGCCTTTATTTAAATCCATTATATCATATTAACAATCATGACCCTAATATATATGACAAAGCAAACGACCATTCACTGAACAATATTATTATGTCAATAAATGATTTCTATTTATCATTTAAAACATATCATTAGAATAGGATTAATTTTTTTCAAGAAATTTATTTTTTAATTTATTAAATACCAAAAACTTTTATTAATAGTTTTTAAGATTATTTTTATATCTGTTTAAAGATAATAAAAAATTAGCATACATTATTTTAAATATTAAATAAGAAGTGAGAAGATAGAAAAAAATGATTTTGGTTGCTTTTTTTAATTAATAAATTAAATTATATTAAAAATAAATGAATTAAATTTAGGTAATGAAGGCTAGCATACATCAAAATTCAAAAGTTGCTATGAGCATAGGAGATTTTAATGTAAACAATAATGACCTTGATAGAATAGAAAAATTAACAAGTTTTAGAATTACTTAGAAACTTCGTTCTAGATTATTCAAATATTGAATTGTTTTAAAGTTTAATATTAGAAGATGGTAATCCTGAGACAACGTTTGTTCTTTATTCAATTATATAAAAATGCCTGATAAATGGAGATCATTTTACGAATTTTCCACATCAAAATGTGAGCACTGAATATTTTATAATCAATATGACCATCGATTAAATATTACAGAAATTTGTACTAAACATATTGAGATTGCATTCATTTATTTACAATAATCACATAATCAACCAAATTACGTTTACAATTAAGTAATTTTTACAATTGCACTATTAATAAGAAAAAATTGGATTGATATTTTAAAAATTGAAGATATTATAAGTTAAATTACAAATAGAACTTTATAAAAAAATAAAATAGTATTTTTTATAATATTTGAAACGTAATTCTATTATAATAATCTTTTAGACTATCTTTATAGAGAATATTATAAGCAATACATTTATAAATTTAATAATTATAAGGAGAACCATTAATTAAATTATATGGATAAAATAAAATAATGGTTGAATCTTTTATTAATTTATTATATTAATTAATGAACTTGAATTTTAATTTAAGTTATTATGAAATTGATGTGATAATGATGCAAAGGATTTATCATAATTAACTAATGTATATAATTAATATATAATTTTCAGTTTCCAGATTATTATTTAGATTTAATAATAGATCCAATATTTTTAAAAGAACTCTTTCAAGATTCTATTGGATTTATAAATATTGATTAAAATTTATCTTTATATTGTATATGTATGCTTTAAAGGATTGCTTGTGTAAGATTATCAATATTTCACAATAAGAAATGTAAAGGAGGATTTAGAAGAATAATGTGGGAAGGGTTACTATATTTATATTAAAATTAAGATTAATTTATAAATTATGTAGAATTTTTATCTGAAATACATTCTTTAGCAATAAGAATTATTAATAATTTAACATTGAGAGAAGTAGTAAAATTTCAATATTTATTAGATAAATTTTTTAATTGATTTCTTAAATCTATTAAAAAACAGTATAATTATTTGGAGTAAAAATAATATCAAATAGTCCAATAGTAAAATTACAAGAACTTTGGAATTAAATTGGGTATTAGGGTTCATTACATTTGCTTTAGCATGATTCTTAAAATGTATTAATAAAAAAGGCCATGNTACATCAAAATTCAAAAGTTGCTATGAGCATAGGAGATTTTAATGTAAACAATAATGACCTTGATAGAATAGAAAAATTAACAAGTTTTAGAATTACTTAGAAACTTCGTTCTAGATTATTCAAATATTGAATTGTTTTAAAGTTTAATATTAGAAGATGGTAATCCTGAGACAACGTTTGTTCTTTATTCAATTATATAAAAATGCCTGATAAATGGAGATCATTTTACGAATTTTCCACATCAAAATGTGAGCACTGAATATTTTATAATCAATATGACCATCGATTAAATATTACAGAAATTTGTACTAAACATATTGAGATTGCATTCATTTATTTACAATAATCACATAATCAACCAAATTACGTTTACAATTAAGTAATTTTTACAATTGCACTATTAATAAGAAAAAATTGGATTGATATTTTAAAAATTGAAGATATTATAAGTTAAATTACAAATAGAACTTTATAAAAAAATAAAATAGTATTTTTTATAATATTTGAAACGTAATTCTATTATAATAATCTTTTAGACTATCTTTATAGAGAATATTATAAGCAATACATTTATAAATTTAATAATTATAAGGAGAACCATTAATTAAATTATATGGATAAAATAAAATAATGGTTGAATCTTTTATTAATTTATTATATTAATTAATGAACTTGAATTTTAATTTAAGTTATTATGAAATTGATGTGATAATGATGCAAAGGATTTATCATAATTAACTAATGTATATAATTAATATATAATTTTCAGTTTCCAGATTATTATTTAGATTTAATAATAGATCCAATATTTTTAAAAGAACTCTTTCAAGATTCTATTGGATTTATAAATATTGATTAAAATTTATCTTTATATTGTATATGTATGCTTTAAAGGATTGCTTGTGTAAGATTATCAATATTTCACAATAAGAAATGTAAAGGAGGATTTAGAAGAATAATGTGGGAAGGGTTACTATATTTATATTAAAATTAAGATTAATTTATAAATTATGTAGAATTTTTATCTGAAATACATTCTTTAGCAATAAGAATTATTAATAATTTAACATTGAGAGAAGTAGTAAAATTTCAATATTTATTAGATAAATTTTTTAATTGATTTCTTAAATCTATTAAAAAACAGTATAATTATTTGGAGTAAAAATAATATCAAATAGTCCAATAGTAAAATTACAAGAACTTTGGAATTAAATTGGGTATTAGGGTTCATTACATTTGCTTTAGCATGATTCTTAAAATGTATTAATAAAAAAGGCCATGCAAAATCAATTGATTATTGTTTTGAAAACAATTTTTTAATAAAATTAATCCACAGACATTCCATAAGAATGTAGTGTGAAAAAATTTAAAAAATTATTGGATTTAACATTTATCCCATTTCATTGTTTATTTAAATTAAATATCTAAGAAAATATTGGTATTATTTTATAAATGATTGAATAATTAAGAGGAGATAATGAATGTATAATAATAAAATTAATAATATATTAGATTAAAGTGCAGCTGTCATTAGTTTAACTATTGTATTTTTATTACATACTTCAAATACTGAGATCTTAAATTTAGGATTTGATTGTTATAATTTTGGATAAAAAGAAGACTAAAACCTAATCTTGATGGATAAGCATATATCTTAAAATTTATAGTGGAACTTATAATGAATTAATAAGTATAAAAAAATACAAGAATATTAAAAATGGCCATTCTATCATTTATTGAAAGTTTTATTACTACAACAATTGATTCATTTTGCTATGAATAAGAAACAAAATAATTTAAAAACTTATCTTAATTATATTCTTAATTAATACGTGCAGATTAAAGATATTAAAATTACTTATTGGTTTTAGAAACTATGCTTGAAGAGTGGTATATACATTATATAAATATATTTATAGTTTTTAAGTCTTTACATATGGTGATCCATTCTTAATAGAATTTAGTAAGTCAAAAATATATTCCTAGAAAAGTATTCAAAGTTTGCAGTATTACAGATTTGTTGAAATAGTTTTTCTTATAATTAAATATAACCTGTTTAAATACACCTTAATATATAAAGAAAAGAGCTTTAGTTTTTAAAATAATTACTATTGTAATGATTATGTAAATGCACTCGTTGATATCTATAATTAAATAAAATCAAGCATATTAATTGAGATTAATGAAGTAAATATTTTAAAATATGTTTGGGATCTGATTGGTATTGCTTCAGAAATAGATGTTGATAATATTTATAGAACATTTTTAAGAATAATGTAAATGGTAATATAAATTTATTAGATATCCTGATCTAGCTAAATTATTGTCTTAAGAAAACATTGAGTTATTTGCTAAAGACTATGATTCTTCGATTGCCATCATCACATTATTTAAAGCCATATTCTACAATAAGTACTAGTTATCATCAATTACATTAGAAACACTAGATTATCAACAGAAAATATTTAATTTATCTTATATCAAATTTATGGTAAAGCCATGAAATTCTTTATAATTTTAATTTAATAGTAACTTTAAATTGCTAAAACACAATAAAAAATATCAGATTTATAATCGAAGCAAGTATCTAAACTTTTATCCCTAATGAGATAAATATCTGGATAAAAGAAAAAAATAATTAAGGATTTTTCATTATTTATAATGATTAGTGTTTTTTAGAACTTTTTAATTTATAAATTTAACTCAATTTAACTTATAGACCATTACTATTACATATACCAAAATACAAAAAATTATTATATGAATGTTTTGATTGTATGTTAAGACCTATCAGAAACTCTGGCTTATAAATGTGATTTGAATTCTTATCTTGATATATTTTTATTTGTAAAGAATCATTAAAAGATATAATTTATGATAATTAAGGAGAGGATACTATAAATGAAAATTGGGCAATATTAATGTTAATTGGAACATTATTGAGCAATATATCAACATTTTTAGTTTAAGAAGCATCTGTGGGAGATATAAATGATTTGTACGTGATTAAAAGCAAAATAAATGGAATTAATATCAAAGGAAAATAGTTATTATATGAACTTTTTAATCTGAGTTGTTAAATAACATTAATATACCCAAAAAATTCAAAATTGATATTTGCAATACCTGAAATTTTATATGCAATCTCTATATTTAATCCATCTGATGTAATTAACATTATATAATATTTTAGTTTGAGACATTAATTGTAAGAATAACAACAAATTAAATTGGTATTATCTCAAATCCAATAATTGATCAAATTAGTTTAGCATTTAAGAATCTTCAAGGAGAATTATAAATTTCAAATAAAGAAGATTTTGTAAGAAAAATTAAATTAGTTTTAGAAATGTATAAATGATAAATATTAATAAAATAAAAAATTAAATTGTTAAAATTATTTTAACTTATTTAGAATATTAGAAAATTAAATTATTCCATATATATTTATCTTATTAAAAATAAAATAGTAAATTCTAAAATTTTTAAATAAAATTATAAATATTTATAGATAAATATAAATTGATTATTCAAATTTTATAAGTTTCAATTTATCTCTTGATTGTTTGGTTTAATTAAATGACAATAAATTGGAAATATCTCTGTTGGTATAAATTATCTTAGTCTTATTGGATCTAATTAATCAAATAAAGGAGTTGCATGAAATGTAGATCTACCCGTATCAAATCTGGCAGATTCAAATGAAAAAAAATTAGGGGACATATCTTATATAATCTTAATCTTTTTTTTCTCGATGCGTAACATCATTAATTGATAAATTTTATTTCAATTTTTTATCTTTCTAAAATACTAATTACAGTTTCCTGCTCATAGGACTATTTGCTGATGATATAAAACTCTAATTCATTAATTTAATCTTTTTCGATTATTATTTTGGAATCTTAATTGTATATTCTTTCTAAAGTACCTTATTCAACAATAATCTATCATTTATTACTTCCTATCCTTTTATTAGAGGATTATGTAAATCTACTTATTAATAATATGGGAGCATTTTCTCATGCAAAATTACCGACTTTCTTGAATAGATTTATTACAATACTTATAGATTTCTTCTAGACTTTAATCAATATAAAAATTCTTCATTATATATATTCTTTAGGATTATGGTAAAAGGTATGTGATGCCATTCCTTATTTTTTTTAGATATTAAATATCTTATTTTTAAGTCTATAAATTCTTAACTGAATCATATAGAGATGGCAATTAATATTTCGTTATCACTTCAAAATCATCCATATTATCAGATTCCTATTATTATAATTTTATTTATGGTTCCATATCAAGGATACGCTTATAATCTTACACTTTAATTACTTATAATTCTGCAAAATGTGAGCAAACCCTAGCATTGATAGAATATATTTCAGTTAGAGTATCTCCTACTTCAAAAGCAGTTTATTCACCTAGAACTTTAATCATTTGATGAACATATTTTTTTTATTTAATTGATCATGTTATTAAATTTAATGATTGATTGGTTCTTTTTTAAATATTTCTATTTCCCCTTATTTGATTACATAAATTGCATCATATTTTTATCCTTCCTAAAAGATTAAATGTCCTCTTGTAAATTCTACACTTTTAATTGATCTATATAAGTAATCAATTTAATAATTTTTTAATAAACTAAATGCATTCACTTTGTTTAAATAAATAAGCTCTGTCTCTCTATTTCTTTTAGATTATGGAAATGATTTAGTTAAACTTCTAGTGTATCGAGGTTCATTAATGTTATATTTGTCAATTATTTTATTAATCATATTAAATTAATAATGAATAATATCAAATTACTTTTGAAACTCTTTGTTTGATTGTATTCGTCAGAAGATATAAAAAGCTGTTATATATTTTACATAATTTCCATTATAAAAAGTTGAAAACAGGAAATGAGCATCTCCAGCTATTGATTTAGACATATGTGGCCTTTCACTATCATATTCACCAACAAAATTACAAAATTAAAGTAATAATTCAAAAGAGACATCACAATAAAATGAGATTGTATTTGTTTCATCTAATTTAGAAAAATATAAAAATTAAATCATAAAAAGATAAAGAAGATCGATAAGGTTCTATCTGTTTGAATGATTTAAATATCTTAGGACTTAAAGATTATTATTTGGGATCTGGTAATAATCATTTGGAAACAAAATAACAAACAAATTAAGAAATAAATGAAAGTCCACTGATAGATTTTTAATAAAATGAATAGTAATACTACATTAGATCAATTAGGTTTAAAATTAAATGAAGTAATTGGTCATTATCTTAATGAATTAAATCCTCAACTAAGAATATCCCTAGATTAATTTTCTTTGTAAAATGGTGAAAACTTAGACGAAGAATAATAACAATAGATTTTAGATTTTGAATTAAATGCTATGAGATAACGAATATATAAAGTAAGAATTTAGATTATTATCTAAAGCAAATTGTGGATAAAATAAATCTCTCTTATTCAATCTGTAAAATCTTTTGGCTCATCTTGCTAATTGAATTCATAATCTAATATCATTTCAGCAGCATTTTCTAAAGAAATAATCAATAGCACAAATCATATCCCTTAAAATTAAATAATAAATCCATCAAAATCTATGTCATATTCATTTTTAGATTAATAATCATTATTACATCAAAGTATTCATTATGCTCAACCAAAAGTAAATAAAAAGATTGAAGATTAACCAATTCATATAACATAAAGTGAAACGTAAAAAGAGGATTTACAAAATAAACTTAAAGTATCTTTATCCTTAAATTATTAATAATAATAAGTCAATAATTAACTCAAAGAAGAACTTTAAAAATTAGAAGTATTTATTTAATTATAATCTATTTAAGAAAAAGAATTAAATATCAGATCACACTCAAGATATTGATAACAATGATTAAAAAGAGAAAATAAAAACTGATTGAATTCATTGAAAATAAATTATGTGATTCATGTAAAACACTTCCAAAGAATTTTTGATTAGATATTCAAACCTATATTTTTTTATTTATTAGATTAATTGATAAAAAGTAATTNTATATATTTTACATAATTTCCATTATAAAAAGTTGAAAACAGGAAATGAGCATCTCCAGCTATTGATTTAGACATATGTGGCCTTTCACTATCATATTCACCAACAAAATTACAAAATTAAAGTAATAATTCAAAAGAGACATCACAATAAAATGAGATTGTATTTGTTTCATCTAATTTAGAAAAATATAAAAATTAAATCATAAAAAGATAAAGAAGATCGATAAGGTTCTATCTGTTTGAATGATTTAAATATCTTAGGACTTAAAGATTATTATTTGGGATCTGGTAATAATCATTTGGAAACAAAATAACAAACAAATTAAGAAATAAATGAAAGTCCACTGATAGATTTTTAATAAAATGAATAGTAATACTACATTAGATCAATTAGGTTTAAAATTAAATGAAGTAATTGGTCATTATCTTAATGAATTAAATCCTCAACTAAGAATATCCCTAGATTAATTTTCTTTGTAAAATGGTGAAAACTTAGACGAAGAATAATAACAATAGATTTTAGATTTTGAATTAAATGCTATGAGATAACGAATATATAAAGTAAGAATTTAGATTATTATCTAAAGCAAATTGTGGATAAAATAAATCTCTCTTATTCAATCTGTAAAATCTTTTGGCTCATCTTGCTAATTGAATTCATAATCTAATATCATTTCAGCAGCATTTTCTAAAGAAATAATCAATAGCACAAATCATATCCCTTAAAATTAAATAATAAATCCATCAAAATCTATGTCATATTCATTTTTAGATTAATAATCATTATTACATCAAAGTATTCATTATGCTCAACCAAAAGTAAATAAAAAGATTGAAGATTAACCAATTCATATAACATAAAGTGAAACGTAAAAAGAGGATTTACAAAATAAACTTAAAGTATCTTTATCCTTAAATTATTAATAATAATAAGTCAATAATTAACTCAAAGAAGAACTTTAAAAATTAGAAGTATTTATTTAATTATAATCTATTTAAGAAAAAGAATTAAATATCAGATCACACTCAAGATATTGATAACAATGATTAAAAAGAGAAAATAAAAACTGATTGAATTCATTGAAAATAAATTATGTGATTCATGTAAAACACTTCCAAAGAATTTTTGATTAGATATTCAAACCTATATTTTTTTATTTATTAGATTAATTGATAAAAAGTAATTAATCCAATATTAATTTATTATTTTATTTGACAATCAATCAAAAGTATTATTTATTAATAGAAAGGATTCCTTTCTTTAAAATATTATACTAATTTTGATATTTTTTTATTAAAATATTTTATAATAACATAAATTCTTAATCAATCGCTTAAATCAATTTTGTATAAATTATTGAAATTAATTGTTGTGTTTTCATATCATATTTTTAATACAATATTATTTAATAAATCTAACATATAAAAAATATTAATTATTTATGAATAGAAAAATAATTGCAATATTTTTCATCTTTTTAACTCTTGGAAGTATTTAAGCAAAGGAAGATTCAACTAAATAAATTAAATGCTAAAAATATGACAAGGATAAAATCTTTAATTGCATAAAACTACAAATAAATACTGCAATAGCTTACCAATCTATTTCTTCATTTAGCTCATTTATAATCATAAAATTAAGTATATGGCTGGCTGGTTTCACAGCAGCAGGTCCAATTGCAGGTTCACTAGCAGCTTGGATTCAATCCTTAATTGGAAATGTAGTAGCTGGATCTTTTTTTTCATGGTTATAGGCTGTTGCAATGGGAAAAACATTTTTATTATTTTTACCTAGTCTTACTATTGGAACTATAGTTGCCATTATCTATTTAGTATTCAATTGTTTTAGATCTGAATTTTGTATTTAAGAGTAAAAATAAAATGTGGAATAAATTCCAAATCGTTAAAGGGATTAAAAAAAGTAGGCAAAGACAATATAATAAGAAGAATAATCATTTTGGAGCTCATCTGTTAATATTATAAAATCAGGGATATCTAATACATATTCTACAATTTCAAAAACTATTTCAGAAGTCTCTAATTAACTACCGAGCATGCCTAAGGAAGTCTTAAAATTTTAAAAATAAATTTAATAATTTTCTTCTGATTATTTGTAGCTTCCTGAATCAATTACTTAATTTAGTAATAGTGTTTTGGAATACTCAAGTTAAATTGCTACCTCCGTTCAAAATTAGCTGAAGGAGAATAATATTAGTGTTGAAAATGCTTTTAACTATTTAACAAAGACTTTTGATGACTTTGTAGTTGGAATGTATGATCTGTTTGAATTTATTTCGCTACATAAAGAAATTATATAAGAATCATTTGAGTATATTATACAGGTTCTTGAAGAATAATATACATAATATTAGGAATTTTCAAAATATGTAGAAAATAGTAGATAATCAAAAAAAAAAAATGCTTGTACGAATAGTTTTATAGAGTACCTTGCAAATTAATGATTAGAATATTAAAATAAATTAAATTTATAATAAATGATTCTTCAAAAATATAACTCTTTAGTTAATTCTTATAATATTGTTATTAATTAAATAATAATATTAAATGATACTAAATAAGAACAACCTTTTAAACAGATTGTTCTAAAATTAATTTGATCCAATTCTATTTATATGGTTAAAATAAACATAAACCAATAGTTGAAATAAGAAATTTGAAAATTAATGAGAATCAGCGAAAAAGGTATTAATAACATTATTTCCAAAATTTTCATATTAATTTTTAGATTATAAATCAAATACAAGTTTATAAAAATATCTTAATTTTTAATAAGTATTATTCCTTTTTTTATGATTGGCATTTTGATGAACCAGTATATATTAATTTTTTTCAAACTTAAATAAATTATTAATTATTAGATGGATATAATAATATAATAAACTAAACCTCTTATTTTAATATTCACAACTTTTATGCACTCAAATATGAAATAGACATACCATAGATAATTTAATAAATATTTATAATAACAATTTATATTAATTAAAAGTAATCTTCTATTTAATATTCAGATTATAATACAAAATTTAAAGATTTATAAAACAATAATATCATTTTATAGCTAAATCAAATACAAATTCTCTAACTTTGTTATCCATTTCGAATTAAACCACTACAAGTATTTTACAATGTTAATTAGACTAGATTGACAGTTTAGATACTCTAAACTAATTTGATACTCTTATAAGAATAGATTTCTACAATTAAAATAGCTACATAATGTTTCATCAAAACTTTTGTCCAAAATGTTTAATATTTTTGGAATTGTTTACTTCAAAAAAGGCTTAAACCTTTTGATGTACAAATTGCTAATGGATGATCGAACTTATAATTACTTTGTTGTAAACACTTCTAAATTTTCTCTAAATTATAATTCTGCTTTCTATATTTCCTATTTTAGCTTTTGCACTCTCTATTAAAAAACAGAAGCTGTTTTAAAAAGAATAGAAAAAAAAATTGGCAGCATGACTATTATTATTATAATATATTTACTATTTAACATCCCTATTTTCATAATTGGACTAATGTTTTGTTTATTTCTGACAATATTGAAAAAAGGGACTACAAGATAATCTAAAGAGTTTTCTCATAATATTGATTTTGAATATATATGTTAATTCGATAATAAGTAATTAATTTGAATTTCATATTTTTTATATTTGTTTGATCATTCAAAATGATTCAATATTAATTATATAAAGTAGAAATAGATTAACTGTTATTTGCATATTTCTGTAAATAAATAATCTTATAATTTTTTCTTGTATTTTAAACAATTGTTATATAAATTTATCTTTTTTTATTAAATATAATAATATCATTGATAATAAGTTCATTACTCCATTAACCATTAAAAAATAAGATATAGAATTTAATATAAAATTAGCTCTAAAGATAATGAATGATTAAGGATATAAAAATATTAATAATTAATAAATTTATTATTATAATTTAATTCAATTCAAACTATTTACTATAAATACTTAAATCATTAACATTTAAAAATAACATCCTGTAACCCACTTACCAATTTAATTATATGTATTTTTTTTAAACTATATTAATGGTGTTTCAACAATGAACTCTATTTCTTTAGGAATATTTAGCCCACTAGTATGTAACTTTCAGCAGTCACATAATGTTGAATTTTCTAAACAGGATATTTTAACTACCATACTTTTTTAAAATACCAAGATTTTATACCTACCATAATCTTTTAGAAGACCAAGATTTTTATATTATCCATTAAAAAAAAATTTAAGAAATCTAACGATGTAATGTTTGGAAAATGAGCCATTTTTTAGAAATTTTATTGAAATCAAAAAAACAAATTGTAATATCTAATACTTTTATATGTTTAAAAAATTAACTCAGTCTTTAAAACTTGATTAAACTTTATTCTTTTTTTTCTATGATTGTTCTGAGATTTCTTGTCCATTTTTATTAAAAGAGAGGTTGAAAATGATTATCAGCAAACTCAGTTCTGTTTATATATCTTTAAATTTGGTTAATTTCTAACTAATGATGCAATAATTTAGGAGACAATTGTAATAATAAAGGTATTCTAAAGAGTANCTTCTAAATTTTCTCTAAATTATAATTCTGCTTTCTATATTTCCTATTTTAGCTTTTGCACTCTCTATTAAAAAACAGAAGCTGTTTTAAAAAGAATAGAAAAAAAAATTGGCAGCATGACTATTATTATTATAATATATTTACTATTTAACATCCCTATTTTCATAATTGGACTAATGTTTTGTTTATTTCTGACAATATTGAAAAAAGGGACTACAAGATAATCTAAAGAGTTTTCTCATAATATTGATTTTGAATATATATGTTAATTCGATAATAAGTAATTAATTTGAATTTCATATTTTTTATATTTGTTTGATCATTCAAAATGATTCAATATTAATTATATAAAGTAGAAATAGATTAACTGTTATTTGCATATTTCTGTAAATAAATAATCTTATAATTTTTTCTTGTATTTTAAACAATTGTTATATAAATTTATCTTTTTTTATTAAATATAATAATATCATTGATAATAAGTTCATTACTCCATTAACCATTAAAAAATAAGATATAGAATTTAATATAAAATTAGCTCTAAAGATAATGAATGATTAAGGATATAAAAATATTAATAATTAATAAATTTATTATTATAATTTAATTCAATTCAAACTATTTACTATAAATACTTAAATCATTAACATTTAAAAATAACATCCTGTAACCCACTTACCAATTTAATTATATGTATTTTTTTTAAACTATATTAATGGTGTTTCAACAATGAACTCTATTTCTTTAGGAATATTTAGCCCACTAGTATGTAACTTTCAGCAGTCACATAATGTTGAATTTTCTAAACAGGATATTTTAACTACCATACTTTTTTAAAATACCAAGATTTTATACCTACCATAATCTTTTAGAAGACCAAGATTTTTATATTATCCATTAAAAAAAAATTTAAGAAATCTAACGATGTAATGTTTGGAAAATGAGCCATTTTTTAGAAATTTTATTGAAATCAAAAAAACAAATTGTAATATCTAATACTTTTATATGTTTAAAAAATTAACTCAGTCTTTAAAACTTGATTAAACTTTATTCTTTTTTTTCTATGATTGTTCTGAGATTTCTTGTCCATTTTTATTAAAAGAGAGGTTGAAAATGATTATCAGCAAACTCAGTTCTGTTTATATATCTTTAAATTTGGTTAATTTCTAACTAATGATGCAATAATTTAGGAGACAATTGTAATAATAAAGGTATTCTAAAGAGTATTATTAAATAATTATTTACAACTAATTAATTTTATTAGAATTTATTTTGTTAATAATAATGTAATTTTATATTTTGAACCGTATATAAACTATAATTTAATTAATTTTAAATAATGATGTAAGTTTATATTTTAAATACATTGGATATAATTATAAGTTTTTTTTTCCTAAAAGTATATTCGTTTTATTTTAATTAATTTTTTGAATATTTTTTTATAGTCTGAATCGGGGCCATTACCCAATACCAAAACAAATTCTTCTTCCTAATATTGACTTTTAGCACTTTTATTAATTAAATCAAATTACGGCTGTAAAATTAAGAAATAACACGATAGGAACAATTAAAATGTTTTTTGAGAATTTATTGAAGGTTCGTAAACTCAAAGCAGTGTCTAACAAACTAAATTGTTCTAAAAAAGCATCATAAATTTTCTTCGCCATCTACAATGCCTTGGTATGATTATTTCTAATGTACGATTTGATCCAAGTGATATGGCAGCAATTTAAATTAAGGTAATTATTTTTGGGTTTGGGTTTGGGGTTGGTAAAGCCTACATGTAATTATAAAAATAATTATATTCTAAGTACGGTTGGGGCTCTACACTTTGTGTCATAATTGTGCGTAAGCTTTTTTTTCTTAAGTGGGACTATTTTTTCCTTATGTTTTTATTGAAAAATAAAAGTAAAGGCCAGGACCTAAAAGCACCTGGGTGTTTTTCTGAATGTTTTTGAATGAAATTAACAATTTTTGACTAATGTTTGTAAGGGTTTGGGTTTGGGTTTGGGTTTGGGTTTGGGTTTGGGGTTGGG
>CAJJDN010000003.1:10471-176801 GCA_905182985.1 Paramecium sonneborni
TATCAACACATTATATAAGAACATTTGATGTTAAAGGATTTGGAGGAATTTTGTAATTTAGTGAAAAATTTGAACAATAATCATGATAAAGAGTAGATTGAAAAGACTATTGAGCAAACTATGAAATAATTGAAAATTAATATAATAAGATGTTGAAGTATAACAATGAGTATTGATTATTTTATTTTTTGTGGGCTATTCCCTGAAAGGGTTAAGTAATAATAATAATAAATAAGGTATTGGTTTCCATTTATTGAAAAAGATTGATTTCGCCTATTAGCAATACTAAGCCCATTATATAAGCTACTACCACCATCAACTTAAATAAATACCACCATTATTAATTTCAACTATCATATCAGCTTAGAATGAAAAATAAAAATTGAATCAAAAAAAAATATTTTTTTCAATCTAACTAAATAAGTAAGTTAGGACCCCCTTCGACCTAAATAGCTATAAAATAATATTGATTTTATGTTGGGTTCAAAAAAAAATTTTTCATTGGTCTCTAGACAATATAAATCTATTAGAGAATGATATGTTAATTTAAAAATAAAACTAATTATCATGGATATTTAGAAATGGAATTTAAATAAAAAATTGATCAACTTAGATCATTAATATCATTTTCTAGTATTCCAAAAATTATACCGTAAAGCGTCAATATATTATTAATATTCACTATAAAATATCAATATTATAAATTAACATTCTAAGTCCCATTAGTCTGAACTTTTAAACCATTTTCAAAATATTATAAAACCTACATTCTAAATACAGAGGCAAATTTAGGAAACGTTTGAAGATATTAATTGATAGAATAGATACCTTCATAAAAATAGAATGATTATTGATGAGTATTTCTGTTAAATTGAAATAACAATAAAAATAATAGTTCTACGAGTTAGATGTATTATTTATAGTATGAATCAAAAAAAATCTCACTACAAGTCTGTTTATAAAGATGCTAAAATTTTTTTTAATTGTTTGTTTTTTCTTTAGGTATTTTATTGTTGTGGCGTAAGTTCTTTCAAATTAATTTTTTTTAAACCATACTTAGACCTCGAATAATTACACATTATTATATAATACTAGTCTCCAATCAAATCCTAATCAAATAAGAATTAAGAGAAATATTATATTCTATTAAGTCTGTTTTAATAGAAATAATTAAAATAGATTAAGCATCTTTTCAATTATTATTTAAAAAAAAAATGAATAATGTATTTCAAATCATATAAACTAAAGAAATAATACTGCAAGACACTCTAGTTTTTATTTTAGGGCAGTAACGGAATAATTAAACTATTCTTATTTATGATTCAAATGGTCTGTTATTTAGAGAATATTTATTACTTGATTTTAAGATTTCGAAAGCAATTGCAGATCCTAATTTACGATTTCTTCTGATGTTGACAGAATTAGAAAATAATGAAACTATCCTATATCAAGCTTTTTTGGAAAAATCTTTTACTCCTATATCTAGTATTCGTATACGTTCAATCAAAATTCAATAAATTGAGTGGTGCAATAGCAATATTTGTGCTTTAGCATTTCAAAAAGAGATATTTTTATATAATATATTTTCATAATAAATTTTGAAACAATTAGATGTATAAAATTGTTAAATGGTATAATTCAAAATTAACTCAAATTTTGACACTTTGTTATTTTAATATTAGGATAATTTAGGAAGTGCTTAAACATGTTCTGTGATGCATCTTGATGATTTCTCTAAGAAAATGAAATTTACTAATTGTGTTTCTTGCCTTGCCTAAATAGAAAATGAAGAACATTTACTAATAATTGCAACAAGGAATAGCGTTTTAACTTTAATTAAAATGAAGTTTAACTCTGAATTATCAAATAAACAAGAAATACAACAAAACGAAATTTCAAATTTAAAAATAACCTAATCCATTTAAATGAAATACGGAAAGTAAAAATTGTATTTACTTGATTCTTCAACAAATTTATATTTATTTTCTCTAAACAATGATTATAAGATGATTAAAATTAAGGAAATTGAAAATGTTATTAATTTTAGTGTTTCTATTCAAAATGAATATTACTTCTATATTAACAAAGATAATATTTTATACTAGGAATATATTCAAAATTAATAATTTAATATTCAATAATTAGATCAAGCCGAATTGTCATTAGCTTCTTAAGGAAAAAAATTAGCTATGCAAGGAATTTTAAGCCAGCAAGAGGATATTTCTTTGAGCATAAAATAATATGCCTCAAATTACGATAAAATTACCCCATAATTTAGGTCTATAGTGGATTTATTTAATTAATTTAAAAATCTTCCGTTGATCGATTTTAGGGTTTTAATTTTACCATAACAGCAAAAAAAAGAATTTAAGGATTACATTCCTTAAATGCATGATTATATTGAAACTTAAAGTGTAAAACATCATATAAATAAAATTGAAATTGCTTTAAAAGGAGAAAATCCATTATTATGCGAAGGAGATGCAGCTAGTGGGAAAACATCAGTTATATAATACGTGGCTTATAAAAAAAATTAACCATTATTAATTATGAATTTAAATTCATTTACTCAAATAAGCGATTTGATTGGGAAAATTGAAATTCTACCTGGTTTCAAATTAGAATTTTAACCAGGTCCTTTTGCTCTAGCTGTACAATAAGGTTTCTGGATTCTTTTAGATGAAGCAAATTTGGCAAGCGATTCGATTTTAAGAGTAATCGAAGATGTATTAGAATTAGGCTATCTAACAATTTTTGGAACTTAAATCAATCCTCACCCTGATTTAATTGATGGAACACTGACGATTCGAAAACATCAAAACTTTAAGTTATTTTTAACACAAAATCCTGCAACAGATGAAAAATTCGCTAAGTCAAGAAATTTATTTTCTCCATCTTTAATGAGTTAATTTATTTTAATTACTTTTCCACCTATGAATGAAAATGATATGAAATCAATTATAAATTAACTAATTTCCAAAAAATTCAAAAATATTCAATTACCAATTTAATCCCAATTCTCTTCTTTAGTAATAGACTTATATTAGGAAATAAAGAAGAATAAATTAGATGATGGATTATTTACCTTGAGAGATATATTATAACTTGTTGACACTGTATCTCTTGATTCTAATTATCAAAATATTTTTGGAATCGATATTTTACCTATGTAATAGTGTTTGAAATTAATAATAACCTAATTTTTATAATAATTAGATAATAATAAAATTATAAATAAGGTTCTTGATAATTTTTAAACGATTGGTTACTCAAATAAACAGTTTGAAGATAGTCAATAAGAAAGATTACGGCAGCTTATAAATTGGAGTTTATAATAACCAGAACTCTACCTTTCATTTCATAATTTTCTATTTCCTTTTCTAACCTTATGTTATCGAACCAAAAGGGCAGCATTAATTGTTGGATAATAATATTGCGGCAAGCTATCAAGTGTGTTACTTTGGTTGAAATATTCAAAGATCAACAATTTTGAAGTATATTAATTGTCTTAGAGTACAACATACGAGGATTTGTTTGGAAAGTATCAACCTGTTAAGGAAGATTTTTAATTTATTGAAGGACCCATCACAAGGTGTTTCGGAGAAGGAAAAGTCTTGATTTTGTTAAATATAGAAGCTCCAGAAAGTGCACTAACGGAATCATTAAATGGAATTTTAGAGAAAAATTTCCACTAGTTATTAGTATTTAATAAAAAATATTCGAGACATAAAAATTTTGCCATAATTGGAATTTCTTCTAATGCTTAAGATATTAAAGATAAATTTACTCCTGCCTTAAAAAGCAGATTTTTAACAGTTAATCAAGAATTTAAAGTAATCAAATAAGATATTGCCTTATTATTCTAAATTACGAAAATCCAAAGTAATGAGGATGAAATCGCAAAGGAATTAGATTTAGAAAAAGAGGGAATTTCATTTAATAAAATTATCAGATTTATTAAACCAATTACAGAATTCCGGAGTTTTCTAACTTAGTACTTGAAGTTTACAGAAAATAATGCGCAAAAAAGAATTAATAATTGCATTTAATTTTTTATTGCCTTAAGTAAATAAGACAATCGCACTCTTTATAATGAAAAAATATAATTGCCCCTTGAATATAAAGATTTATAATCTGAAGAGTAGAAAAGTAACTTTGTATTTACTTAATCTCGAAAAAAAGTTGCAGATATAATTGCTATTGCAGTTGCTGCTAAAATTCCTTTAATCTTGCAAGGATCCGCTGGAGTTGGGAAAACAAAAATAATTAAACAATTTTAAAAAGAGTGTGCATTTTTTAAAAACACTAAATTCTATTATATTAATATGAACTAAAATACAGATTTGAATGATTTAATGGGTCATTATATATCATCTTGTGAAAAAGATAAAAAAGAATTTGAATTTTAAAAAGGCCAATTATTTTTGGCAATGGAAAATGGAGGAATAGCATTATTAGATGAGGTAAATTTATCTGAAATCAGTATTTTAAATTTTCTAGCTTCAATAACGAAATACCCAAAAACATTTATTGATCCAGTTTCAAATCAAATAATATAAGTTCATGAAAAATTTAGAATATTTTTCGCTTAAAATCCTCCGTACTATATAAATAGAAATGAACTCCCCTTAACTCTAACTTCTAAAGTAGTAATATTAGTTATACCAAATTACACTTTAAAAGAAATTCTTGAAATTTTTCAAGGAGAATCTTAATACATTCTATAAGGAATTTAATACTTTTTAACTAAAATTATACATTATCCTGAAGATGGTGACGAGAAATTACTGAAATTTAATAACACTCAATTTACATTAAGACAGTTTATTAAATTCAGAAATCGTTTAGAAAAAACAAAATTTTAAACTAAGTAGAAGAATTGGGAAAAATTATTGAAGTTGCATCAAATGATTCTTTATCCTCTAAATTAATAAGAATAAGATAATCTAAATTCTGAGATTATATATTAAAAAACAGAAAACATATTTGATTTTAAAATAAAGAATAAAGATTCTGAAATAAGGATACCTCTTTTAGCTACTAATGGATTTAGTGAAACTTTACTTTAAGAAATATAAAATCTTAGCGATAAATAAAGATTAGTTTTAAGTAAATTAGCATTTTGCTTTCACTGCAAAGAAAATGCATTAATTGAGGGAGAAACAACTTCCAAAACCTATCTTTCATAACTTTTTTCTTAAATGATACAATTTTAGAATCCTACTCCATTTCAATTAATTTATATATCTAATGTAACAGAAATTACAGATTTAATTGGTAATACAGAATCTCATAATGTTCATTCTTATAAAAAGCATTGTTAGAATTTAATAAACAAATTAGGCATGGGAATGGATGATAAAGATATAAAAAACAGCTTACAAGTTATTGGTAAAAAATGGTAAGTTGATAATTATATTAATCAAATTATTAAAAATCTTAATAATTAATTCCCCTTTGTAGAAAGAGGATTGACATTTAATGCAAGATTTGGTGGAGTTATTTGTTTAAAGAATATTACTTTAGCAGATTAATCTGTCTTGGAAGGTTTGAACTCATTACTTGAAATAGAGCCATATTTTGTTGTAAATGGGAAAAAAATAGATTTACACTAAGAATTTTTTGTAATTGGATTACTAAACGATACTTTTGGAGGTTAATTAAGTGATGCATTACAATCTAGATTAACAAGAATTGAAATTGATGTCACTGATTTTTTAGATTGTAACAATAAACTTTCAGAAAGTTATACAAAATTTATTTAACAAAAAATTAAATCAATTAAAGAGCAAAATGAAATTATAAACTATATCCAATAAATTTTGATCGTCTTAAAAAGTCATAATTTGGAATACTATAACAGTTTGACTTCTACTAAATTTTACTCATGGATGAACTATTTAGATCTTAATCTTAGTGCAACTTCTTTGGAAAAACTTGCGTTAGGAGTTTAATATATTGTGTTAGACGAGAAAAAAGAAAATTTCAATCAATATTTTACAACACAATCTTTGTAAGTTCTTTACAATAAGGCTTAAATAATTTTACAAAAAGAATTAGGAAATAAAGGTATCTAAAATTCAAAGAATATTATAACGAATCCAACTACAAATAAAATAATTGAAAGAATATTTTGTGCATTTTCTGTTTCATATATTCCTTGTTTAATTGGACCACCAGGAGTAGGGAAATCAGCAATAGCACAATAAATTGCTTAAATTTTAGGAAAAGAATTTCAACGTGTTTGTTGCTCGGATAGCTTATCAGTAGAGGATTTATTTGGTTCTTATGCTCCTGTTTATGAAGCAGAACAATCAGGCTTTATTTTTTAAGAAGGATATCTAGCAAAAGCTTTAAAAAAATAAAGTCTGATTTTATTTGATGAAATCAATTTAGCTTCTCCAGAAGTACTAAGTACTCTTCAAGCTTTATTTAGGAAGGATGAAACAACGTTATAAATTAAAGATTAATTGATTAATAAAAATGGTTGTGTATTTTTATGTTCTATGAATCCACCAACTTACCAAGGAAGGCAAGAATTGCCCTAATGTATATCAAATTTATTATCTACTGTTTATCTAGAATAATTTAGTATTGACGAAGTTTTAAACATTTTTAGAAAATGCTATTAAGAAAAAATTTTAAATTTAAAATAAGATGGAATTGATTTTGAACCTATTCTTGAACTACACAAAGAACTTTCATAAATTCGATAATCCTCAAATTATGATTTTAATATAAGATTCTTACAAAATCTTCTCTAGTTGTTTAATAAAAAATTTGTTCAATAAAGAAAGTAAATAAAGGATGAAAAATTAAAAAAAGAATTAATAATATTATGTTTAGACATAATTTATGTTGAACATTTTTATTAAACAGATTTAGACTTAGCAGATAAAATATTGTAAAAAATTTTATCTAAATTTTAAATAACTGAAAATGAATGGTAAAATAGAAAAGTACTTTTGGAACAAAAAGCAAATTTGATATATATCAATAAATAAACTGAAAAACAAGATAGATGGGAGTAATATTTAAAATTTCCATTACGTTCATAATTTACCCCTTAAATGACAAATAATGCTTATGCAATAAATTTATAAAATTCAAAAATATTTGAGAAAATTTTAATTGCGTTATAATCTAAAAAAGTTATTTTGTGTTAAGGGGACCATTCCACTGGTAAGACTACTAGTATTATAAAAATGGCGAGTTTGTTGAACCAAAGATTTATTTTGCTACCAATACACTGTGATTTAGAAGCTGATGACTTACTAGGTAATTTTGCTATAGTTTCAGAAAATTATGAGGAAATTTAATAAGAATTAAAAAATATTGTTGAGTCAATAAACCAAGTAAAATAAGAGAAGGCCAAAAAATAGTCGATGAACATGCAATATATCGAAGGAGTCTTAAAAATTTGTTTGTAATTTGGTTATTGGTTGATTTTGGATAATATCAATTTAGCAAGACCTGAAATAGTGGAAAGATTGAATTCTTTAGGTGAAGATCAACCTTGCCTATTTCTCAATGAATTTGGTGAGGAAAATCAAAAAATTATTCCACATAAAAACTTTCGCTTAATTTGTATATAAAATCCTTTGAGAGTGGAATCATATGATCTCTCCCCAGCTTTTTATAATAGATGCTTAAAGATTAATTTTCGCTTTCAAACTCAAGAAAATTATTCAGATATGATTGATATTTTAACTAAAAGAGGCGAAGAAGGACTTGCAAAAAAATTATAAGACTAAGTTATTTTTATGGAGAAACATTGTAATTGTAGGATTAATTTAAGATAAATAAAACAGGCATTTACAATGATTCAAGAAAATGGATATAAAAATTACAATTCCGTTATGGAACTTGTCTTTGGTTAAAAGTATACAGAATGTTAAAAACTTAATGAATTCCCTATTGTTGATTCTACACAATAAATAGATGGTGAATAAATTTTGAAAAAATTAGAATCAAGTTCATTTGATTTACAAAATGAAAATAAAAAATCAATTTCGGAATGGTAAAATTTATCTACATTTTTAAAAAAGTATTTAAATTAAACAGAAATCATAAATAATCAGTATTTTTTTGATTAAATAGCAGAAAAAATAAAAATAAATGAAAATAAACAAAATGATGGAATCTATGAGTTGAGTTCAGAAAAAAGAATTAATTATTCTTTATGTGGCCTCGATTTTCTTTTTGAACCAAAAATTTTGTAATTTCAAGAACTTAAGTCTTTCAAAATGAGTATTCGTATCAAATTGTTGAAATAAGATTTTATGGCTGAAATAAAATTTAATTCAAAAAAATTCTTTATATAATTTGAAAAAAAAGTTGATGATGATATTTCAATTGGTATGATAATTGAATAGATGGTTGAAAAATAATATTAAGAAATGTATAAATTTTTTAAATCTATGTTTGAATCAGCAGTTTATGAATGCAAAATATATTTAGAATAAACCTCACAATTTAATTTTAATTTTAAATTAGATGAATTTTCTCTTTCAAGTCTTCCTATTTTACAATTAAAATGTATTCAAGGATCATTTCATACAAACAAAAAAAATCTCGTGGACTTTAGCTTTGATTTTGAATTGGTAATTTGCAATATTAATATTGGAAAGATAAATAATTTACAATCACTGAGAGGAGAAATTGAATTATAAACAGAAAAAATTATTAATGTATTTAAGGATTATGGTTGCTTTTATTTGTTATAAAATCTAAATCTACATCCTCTCCAAAATGAACATTCTAATTTAGATTTAATAGAAGGAAAAATTGAAATAAAATTAGGTTCAAATAGTCCAATTTAAATTTTGAATTGGCCATTCCATATTAAATTTGAAAAAATATATGCTTGTTTAAAATTAAAGGATGATATCTCGTTGAATGGAAGCATTATAGGTTCATTTTAGTGGTTTCAAAAAGATATTTGTGGCTTGAAACTTAGCATAGATAATAACAATTAATAGATGTTTAAATTAGAATTAGATTCTGAAAAACCTCCTCTTGATGCATATACAATTTTAGAATAATTCTTTAATAATTATTTTGAAACCAATATTTTTGTAAAGGAATTGTCTAAAATAAATAAAATGATTATAAAAAAACTGGATANAATTTCGGAATGGTAAAATTTATCTACATTTTTAAAAAAGTATTTAAATTAAACAGAAATCATAAATAATCAGTATTTTTTTGATTAAATAGCAGAAAAAATAAAAATAAATGAAAATAAACAAAATGATGGAATCTATGAGTTGAGTTCAGAAAAAAGAATTAATTATTCTTTATGTGGCCTCGATTTTCTTTTTGAACCAAAAATTTTGTAATTTCAAGAACTTAAGTCTTTCAAAATGAGTATTCGTATCAAATTGTTGAAATAAGATTTTATGGCTGAAATAAAATTTAATTCAAAAAAATTCTTTATATAATTTGAAAAAAAAGTTGATGATGATATTTCAATTGGTATGATAATTGAATAGATGGTTGAAAAATAATATTAAGAAATGTATAAATTTTTTAAATCTATGTTTGAATCAGCAGTTTATGAATGCAAAATATATTTAGAATAAACCTCACAATTTAATTTTAATTTTAAATTAGATGAATTTTCTCTTTCAAGTCTTCCTATTTTACAATTAAAATGTATTCAAGGATCATTTCATACAAACAAAAAAAATCTCGTGGACTTTAGCTTTGATTTTGAATTGGTAATTTGCAATATTAATATTGGAAAGATAAATAATTTACAATCACTGAGAGGAGAAATTGAATTATAAACAGAAAAAATTATTAATGTATTTAAGGATTATGGTTGCTTTTATTTGTTATAAAATCTAAATCTACATCCTCTCCAAAATGAACATTCTAATTTAGATTTAATAGAAGGAAAAATTGAAATAAAATTAGGTTCAAATAGTCCAATTTAAATTTTGAATTGGCCATTCCATATTAAATTTGAAAAAATATATGCTTGTTTAAAATTAAAGGATGATATCTCGTTGAATGGAAGCATTATAGGTTCATTTTAGTGGTTTCAAAAAGATATTTGTGGCTTGAAACTTAGCATAGATAATAACAATTAATAGATGTTTAAATTAGAATTAGATTCTGAAAAACCTCCTCTTGATGCATATACAATTTTAGAATAATTCTTTAATAATTATTTTGAAACCAATATTTTTGTAAAGGAATTGTCTAAAATAAATAAAATGATTATAAAAAAACTGGATATTATTACAAATGCCAAATGTTGGAATTTTCAAATGTAGATTTAACTTGATTTTAAATTCCAAATTTTTGGAATCATTAATTTTGAAATTAAAACATTAGAACTTTATTGCCATGTTGATTCGTAAAAAAGAGAATTTTCCATCATTTCCACAATTGAGTTTTTTTCATTCATTTTAGAGATCGGTATGGCTATTGATTTTGAGTAAAAGGCTGAGTCATTAAAAATGATTTTTCGAAAATCTTAACATTCTCCTACCTTTTAAGAAATCATAGCTTCATATTCATCTGAAATAAATTGTATTTTGGAAAAAATCCCAGGATATAAAGAGTTAAAAATAAATAATAAAATTAAAGAGTTAAATGTTGAAAACTCCTCTGATTTCTTTGATATAAACAATTTCAAATAATTAGGAGAGAAAATAGTTTAAGATTTTAAAGAGCAAGCTGTTAATGTATAATAAACTTTCGAAAAAAAAATTAATGATTAGATTGAAGAAAAAAAAGCTTTAATTAGAGAAAAGGCTAGAGCCATAATCGCTAATGTGAAAGAATCATATATAGAATGGAAAAATAATTAAATCATGTTCTAATTTGAATTTCCTTTATCAGTTGAATGGAAAATTTGTAGCTTTTTAACTTTGTTTGACTGTAATTTGTTATTAAATAATATTGAAAATCAAATTAATGTGGAATTAAATGGAAATGTTAAGTTTATGGATATATTATTACCTAAATTTTCTCTAATATTTTCAAAAAACAAACCAATTATTATGACAATAAACCACCAAACTTTAGCCTAAGAATTTGATCCAATTTAATTTGGTCTAAGCCTCTTTGATTAAAAATTTGAAGAAATAAACATCTTTCCTAAAATTAATAAAATTGAGAAGTTTTTGTTTAATTTTTAAACATAAGATTTTGATAGTAATTTCTCAATTACATCATAATCTTGTTTAAATAATTTTAACTTTATAGCTTGTTAAAATCTCCAGATAATAATCAGAATTTAACACGAATTAAAAAAGCCAAATATGGGAGCTGATATTTTTGCTCAACTACAAGTTAAAGTAATATTTTTTGAATTGAATATCGATTTAAAGTTAGATTTTTCGGAGCTTGCCAAAAATTAAAATAGCAATTCAACAATAAAACTTTAATTACAATCTGAACCTATTGAAAATTTTTCTTTTAATGAATTTATTTAAAACATACTTTCCTATACAATCTCAAAAGAAATCGCTGAATTTAAAATTGAATCAATTATCTGTTCAATCTCATTTGAAAAAAAAACTGATATTTGGGTATGTTCTTCAATATTAGATATTAAAAATGGCTAATGCTCTTTTTTTTAAAATTTAATATCCATATGTAATCTTAATGGATAATTAATTTACTGCATTTAAAAAGGATGGATTGGCAGTAGAATTAAAGGAGATTGTGTTATTAATTAAGTAAATTTAGGATAATTTGATATAAGCATAATAAAAAAGGAAAGAAAAGAGGATAATTGTATTTAAGCAAAGTTAATTCCTAATGAAAATTTTTCACTAGTAAAATTATTATCAGAGCTTACTGGTGAGGAAATAAAATTGTCTATTTTTTTTTTCGATAAAAGTCATTTCTCAAACCTTAACATGGAATTTGAAATTGTAGAATCTTAAATGCTTTTCAGAGTGAAATATAAAAGAGATTAGTTATAATTTGAGAATTTTCGATTTCTATAACTTGAAAATATTAATGCTAAAATTGACTTTTTGTCAAACAAAAATGGCACAATATCAAAAGAACTTTTGATAGATTTCAATGTGAAATTATTTAATTATTCAAAATAGGCAAAGATAACAGGTTTCCCTTTGAAAATTGAAAATATTTAACTTACAATAAATGAAAACATATACAAGTTATTTGATTATGAAATTTTCAAAGAATTTAAAATTACTAAATTTAAACTTTTTGAATAGATTAAACTAAAAGTTGATTTGAATGTTACATTTAATTCTGACTTGAGCTTTGAAGATCTGACAATAATAGGAAAATTTAAAAATGAAAAAGTAGAGGAATTTATATTTATTAAAAAAATTTCGTTAAAGTATCAATATCAACAAAAATCAATTCAATTATGTGGAGAAATAGTTTTATTTTGTACATTTATATTCGATTTTTCATATAACATTTAAAGCAAAAAATTATTATTCAAACCAAAGTCTTAAATTAAGTTTGGGGAGTTAATCAGAAGATTTGACAAAAATTTTGATGGTGAGTAAGATATTAGCATTTTAAAGTCGGAAATTAAAAAGGAGACTGTAGTTGAAATAGATTTTTCTTAAGAAACTTTTTTTCTTGAATAAAATTTCGATGAAAATCTTTTTTAATTTTATGTTAATAAGAAAAAAATTTTTATTTTAATATCATTTATGATCAGAGAACTAAAATTTGAAGCTATATCATCCTACTTAAAAAGGTTGGATGATTATTTTGCCTTATAAAAAGCTGAATGTCTGTTCATCTATTCCAAATCTAATGAAATAGATGACAGAGACTTATGTTAATTTGAAAATAATTCATAAATTGAAACATTTTTGACAAATAATAAAGAAAATTAAATAGAAATAAAAGGAATAAGTGTGGCAGCTTAAATAGAGTTCAAATTAAAATCATAGTTAAAAGCTTTCCTTTTTTTTGCTGATTAAATTTAATTATAATTTTATTTTCATTTTTTTAAGGGAAAAATTAAAATTAAAAGTAAAAAATACTAATTTAATAGTGAAAAAGGCATAAGATGTTCACTTTAATTTTCTGCATCTTATGATATATAACAAATAAATTTTAATTTGTCATTGAATCTAGATTTAACGAAAACTTTTCAAGATTTTGGGGTATTAAATCTGGAGGGTGAACTATCATCAAACTTATCTCAAATTAATGGCCATTTAAAACTAAACTATTAACATGCATTTGGGTTTAAAAACTGGACCCTTGAGGGATAGTGCAAAGTAAATAATACTTCAATTGAGGGACAAATTAACGCCAAAATATAAGATTATTAAGCTCGGCTAATCTTAAATATTGATAAGTTTTTCGTACCTAGAGGCTTTGGATTGCTAGTAAGAAATATCGACTTTAATACAATCTTACAATTTTTTGGTTTATCTCTACCTGAAGGATTTCAAAATTATATCCCAACAATAGAAAAATTAGGAATGATTTATGGATAACTAAGTGAAGAAGCTTAGAATTAAATAATGCCTGAAATTGCTGAAAAATTGAAAGAGCAAGGGTTACTTCCTAATTTCTTGGATAATATTTTAAGTGTGTATTTGAAATAATTCTATTTTGTTATTGAATCCTCTACTAAAAAAAAACAATTTAAATTCAATTTTACGCTCTTTAAGGATGTAAAAAAGTTATTTTTTTTTTGTAAAGGTGGTTTGAAAGTTGAAGTTGGAAAGTATTTTCTTTTAAATGTTTAAGTCGAAGTTGAGTTGATTGAGAATTTTTCTGTTCAAGGAAAGGGATAAATTATTTTTTTAGATTAAAGTGAACAAATAGGATTTGTTTTCAAACCACTTAGTATTGAATTTCAAGTAGAATTATAATTATTAGAATATTATTTCGATTTAGAGTTAAAATTAGAAAATTTTATGTCAATGAGTGGTTTATTAGGGTTTAATTGTAACAAAAATTCTCAAAAACTACAATCTAAATATACCTTTTTTAAATTTATTAATGTTGAAAAAATAATAATAAAATTAGAAATAAATGAAGAAATAAAAGCTACTTTAGAATATTCTATTGAAATACTTAATTTCAAAAAATTTGAGAATTCTTTAGTAATTAGTTTTAATATTAATCTGATTAAATAAATGATAAAAAAAACTTTCGATTTGTTTTTAAAATTTTTTGATTTACTTCCTGAGAATATAAAAAACTTAATAGAGGAAATAAATAACAATTCTAAAATGATTTTAGATTTTTGTCAGAAATTATTAAATACAGATGTTAGTAAAGAATTGGAAGAGATAAAAAAATAATTTGAAGATTTAAATGAACCATCATCAACAATAAACAATGAACCATCATCAACAATAAAAAATTAACCATCATCAACAACAAAAAATGATCCATAATCAACAAAAACATCAAAAAATGGACCGTCATCAGGATCAAAAAGAGAACCATTATCAAAAAGATCAAAATCATCAAAAAGATAACCATCATCAAAAACATCAAAAAGAGAACCATCATCAAAAACTTCAAAAAGAGAACCATCATCAAAAACTTCAGAAACATCAAAAAGAGAACCATCATTAAAAAATTCAAAAACATCAAAAAGAGAACCATCATTAAAAAATTCAAAAACATCAAAAAGAGAACCATCATTAAAAACATCAAAAAAATCAAAAAGGGAACCATCATCAAAAACTTCAAAAATAACAAAAAGAGAACCATCATCGAATTCATCAAAAAAAGAACTCTCATCAAAAACATAAGGAGAATAAAATTAAGGTTTATAATATTCAAGTTAATTCTAATAGGAAATAAAAGAATTACAGTTACCAAGCTTATAAAATGAGTAATCTTTAACCTAAAAGAAATTGCATAAAATCTAAGAAGATTTATAAAAATAAGAATTAAGTGCAAAGGAATTATCATAAGATATTAAAAATAATTATCAATAATTCTCAAGAGAATTTTCATCAAATCAGTAAAAACAGACAACTTTGGAATAAAAATCGAAAAACTTTTAATAAAGTGATCAGGAAAACTATCAAAAACTATAAGAGTTAAAAAAGGAATTAGAAACATTAAAATAGGAAGACTAATTAAATTCAGAACGCCTTCAACAAATTCAATAAAAGTGCAACTTCTAAATTGAAAAATAATCAAACTCAAAATAATCCTAAGAACTGGAATGCAATTTTAAAGAGCTCGAATAAGAATAGATTCAAAAATAATAACTGGATAAACTTTAGGAATATTGCCGAAATACCAAAAAGGAGTTTGATAGATATAATGAAGAATTGAAAAAGACTAAAGAAGAATAGAGAGAACTCTTAGAGGTCTAATAAAATCAAAAAAAGCAATTTTCTATCCTATAAAAAGAGTATGTAGATTGCTCTCAAGACTCTGATATAATATCTATTTAATAAGTTTTTTCAAAAGATTTTTAATCATTCAAAGTAAGTTAGCAATAAATCCATTAAATTACTCAAAAAATTTAAAGCATTGAATAAAAACAAAATGAAAATATTAACATACTTCTAGCATTCTCTGATAAATTAGAACAATATTAGTTAAATGCAAGAAACTTATAAATACAACATTAAATATTTATCCAAATTTAGAATGAGAACCATAAAAATTTGATTGAGCTAAACAAATTTAGTTAAGAATTGTTATAATTCTAAATAATTAATTTCTAAATTTAGAATTTGTATAATTTAAAAGTCATCATCCTTCAAAAGAAAAAATCTAATATGAAGCAAAACAATAATAACAACGCAAAACAAGATTAAATTAGTTAAAACATAGATAATATCCCCTAAGATACCAATATAAGTGAGGATGATTTACAGTTATATACAGTTGAATAAGAAATTTTTGAAGAGTGGAAAAAGTCTTAAGAAAAAAGTGTTTTACCTTTTTCAGGTAGAATAATTATTAACGATTAAATTACTAGTTTGAACTAACTCTTAAAGTTAGGTCACCTTTTTCTCAAACTACAATTACTTCATTAAACATTTGAAGTAATTTTGTCTGGATAAAATCTGCCAATAATTTTAAAAACTAAGGATTAGCCTATTACGATTAATTTATTGGATCGAATTTATCATGGATTATAAGGAAAATGCAATACCAATTTCCAACATATTGAATTAAAAGATAATTCAATAAATGATTTTATAATTTTGTTTACTGAAAAAAAATTAGAATTCTCAAATTAGTGTAAAGAAGAGTTATTAAAGGAAGGAAATTAAAAGATTTTTATAATTAACCATGAAAAAATAATAAATTTGGAAGTTTAAAGTGGAGAAATGAAAGAGATACCTTCAAATATTTTTGAATTGCTTTATGAAATTACATAAAGAAAATAATAAAATTCAGGCAATATTAAGTTAGATACTCAAGAAATAAATCATTCAAAAGATAAGCCTTAAATTAATCTTAAAGAGTCAAATAATTTGAAACTTTAATTAGAAATTAGTAAATATACAAAATATTCATTGTCCTCTAAGGGCACTGCGATAGATATTAAAGGAATTATCAAATTTTTCTGCACCAATGGAACAGCTAAAGATATAATGAAAAAGAAAAATAAGGGAGGGAAATCTTTATATATATTCTTAATTGTTTTGGATTTGTCATAATTTTCTATAGATTCTCTTAATAATATACTTCTACCATTTTTATATTAATTAATTGAATTATGCAAAGAATGTAAGATAGTATGCAATTTACTTATCTATCATAATCCTATAATTAGTGTAAAATCAACTTTTTCATTAGTTTGGTCTGATTAGGAATATGAACTATTGATTGATAAAATACGTGATGCTTTTAGCGATTAATAAATAGAATATAATGTCGAGATATTAGATTCTATTTAAAAAAAATATTTTGAGAAATTCAGTCATTATAAAAAATATTTACTATTTATCAACCACCAGTTCTATAATTATCCTTATCAAAGGAATTTAAACTTTATCAACCAAACTTATTAAAAATAAATAAAATTAGTATCTATTGGCACAGGAATCACAAAACTCGCAAATCACTTGAACTTGATAGAAGGGATTCTACATTTTTAACTAACTAAACCAGATGATGTCTATAGTATAATGAAGGATTTGTTATCAAAAAAGTATTAGAAATAGCTCTATAATAATCAATAATTTATATTCAAAATTGATTCTAAAAGGTACCCAAAAGAACTTCAAATGGAAAAATTTTGTTCTGATAGCTAATAACCAAATTATTATTTGAATAAATTTTTTAACTTTGTAATTAAACATGAATAACAGGAAAATAATAGTAATGAAAAAGTGTTAGTACAATAATAAGTTAATTTAAGAAGGGATAATGGATTTTTAAATTATTTTATCTCAGTAATACTATTATAATTAAAGTTAAAAGTATATATATAAAAGAAAAGATAATAAATTTTAGAGGAATAATGATTTTAATATTTAAATTTATATTTAATGTTATATTATTGTAGAAAATTAAACTAGTTCAAATATTTTGGCTTAACTTTAATTATTAAAGTCAAGTGTCATTCTTAATTTATTATATTTTATTTTCTTCTTCTCTAAAAAATTTTAATCAGACATACTTAAAAACTAGTATCACCGAAATAAATTAATAATTATGATGAGCTTTTTCAATTCTTTTCTTATTCAATTCAATTTTTTATTAAGTTTTATATTAAATATAGAAATAAAGACTTATTAAATCTCTATTATCAGAAACCTACAATAACCAAAAAAGGTATTAAAAGAATAGACTATAAATTTTAAGATAGAAATTTTTTCATATTATTTTTTTATTTTAATTCATCCTTTTCCAGTAAAGGAAGTTAAATTAGCTAGGGTAGCTTACAAAAGTCGTAATTTTCGTTAGTTAGCCTATCCATCTGTTTCTAAAATTCCATGTTTGACTATCTTTTTAGCCTGATACAACTACAATTTGTTTAAAGTCATAAAGGTTTTGAATTTTTAGTTTGTTTCAGTTTTCATTGACTATAATGAGCAACCTAAATGCTACTTCCATATTGCATTCATTGGGGTACTACTGTTACCTAATCCTAACTAATCTAAAATAGTAATCAAAGCTGCTTTTCCTTTTTACATAGCTAAAAAACATGAATTAGAAGAATCTAAACCAACTTCTTGTTTTGCAAAATCTAAATCACATCTTCTAACCATAAGAGCATACATAAAAAGTAGATACTTCATATGAGGATGATTATTATAGTAATATGTTGCTATTTTATTTATTAATTCCTCTGGTACTCTATCCCAATATGCTAATTCAGGATGAGTAAAAGAACATCGATCACTATTGCAATATGCTTAAACTATAGCTCTCTAATTCTTTAGATTTTCAAATGGTTTTGCTATTTCTCTACTTCCTCCAAAATTAAATGATTCAACCATANTAATAAGTTAATTTAAGAAGGGATAATGGATTTTTAAATTATTTTATCTCAGTAATACTATTATAATTAAAGTTAAAAGTATATATATAAAAGAAAAGATAATAAATTTTAGAGGAATAATGATTTTAATATTTAAATTTATATTTAATGTTATATTATTGTAGAAAATTAAACTAGTTCAAATATTTTGGCTTAACTTTAATTATTAAAGTCAAGTGTCATTCTTAATTTATTATATTTTATTTTCTTCTTCTCTAAAAAATTTTAATCAGACATACTTAAAAACTAGTATCACCGAAATAAATTAATAATTATGATGAGCTTTTTCAATTCTTTTCTTATTCAATTCAATTTTTTATTAAGTTTTATATTAAATATAGAAATAAAGACTTATTAAATCTCTATTATCAGAAACCTACAATAACCAAAAAAGGTATTAAAAGAATAGACTATAAATTTTAAGATAGAAATTTTTTCATATTATTTTTTTATTTTAATTCATCCTTTTCCAGTAAAGGAAGTTAAATTAGCTAGGGTAGCTTACAAAAGTCGTAATTTTCGTTAGTTAGCCTATCCATCTGTTTCTAAAATTCCATGTTTGACTATCTTTTTAGCCTGATACAACTACAATTTGTTTAAAGTCATAAAGGTTTTGAATTTTTAGTTTGTTTCAGTTTTCATTGACTATAATGAGCAACCTAAATGCTACTTCCATATTGCATTCATTGGGGTACTACTGTTACCTAATCCTAACTAATCTAAAATAGTAATCAAAGCTGCTTTTCCTTTTTACATAGCTAAAAAACATGAATTAGAAGAATCTAAACCAACTTCTTGTTTTGCAAAATCTAAATCACATCTTCTAACCATAAGAGCATACATAAAAAGTAGATACTTCATATGAGGATGATTATTATAGTAATATGTTGCTATTTTATTTATTAATTCCTCTGGTACTCTATCCCAATATGCTAATTCAGGATGAGTAAAAGAACATCGATCACTATTGCAATATGCTTAAACTATAGCTCTCTAATTCTTTAGATTTTCAAATGGTTTTGCTATTTCTCTACTTCCTCCAAAATTAAATGATTCAACCATAGTTTTGATTGCTTAGTTCTTTATATACAAATCATTGTATTCTTTAGTTTTCTGCATAGCTCTTTAAGGAACACCAACATAATTGTCTTAATTAATTAATTAAGAAATTACCTAATTCAAATAAAAAGTCCATATATTAATAACTTGGTTCAAAATCATCACTATAATTTATATTAGCTAAACCATTAAGCATAAAAGTAAAGGCTACATCTTCACTTACAAATTCTGATGTAAAATAATGACCTTGAATAGTTCTTATATGAAGTTTTCGCTATGCTCTTGTTAGAGCTTAATATTTTGTATGAATTAATTCATAGGGTCCTCCTCCTCTTTCAGGAGTAATACCTTAACCCATATAAATAAATTTTTCTGGATTTCTTTTGTATTCTCTCATATTTCTAAGCTCCGTCAAAATCAAACCATCTCTTTATCTGGTATCACTACTGGCTATCATGGTTATTCTTGAATCAGTATTATTTGTTGATGAAAATGATTCTAATAAAGGTACAATTTCCATATTTTAAACCTTATATTGATTTATTAGCTCATTAACTAAATCGAATTAAGATTATGTTTAAAAGTTGGCAATTATTATCATATCAGCTGCTTAACCATTAGCATTAAGAAGAGATATTTCTTTAAAAATATTTTTGATCATTGGCTTAATTTTATTTATCTATAGACATATAATTATTCATTACATCTGTTAAATCTTCACCAGCTAATCTAATTTATCCCAAAACTCCTGTTAAGCGAAAAATTTTATATAATTTTTTCAATTTTAATGCTATAAAATAAGCTTTTGAGTTATCATTTTAATTCAAAATTTAATCTAGAATTTAATTAATTTAATCTTCTATTTTTTTTATATTGTAAATTGGTAATTACTCAAAAAATTCTTCAACTGATATTTCTTTCTTGACTCTAAATTTATCACTTAATTCTCTTATTGTTTTACTATATTGCAAAGCTTATTAATATAATTCTAAAATTTATTTAAAATACAAATGTTCTTCAAATTTTGCTTCAGCAATATACTCTTTATATTATTATAATGTTAATTCAATCGTTAAACCATGTGTATAAGTCATGATACCAATTTCCTAAAAATAATTATATTCAAAATAACCATTCCAGGATGATTGTCAAAATCAAACGTTAACCAAGTCCCAGGTGTTTCAATAAATTCTTCTGGGTATTATAAGCCTAGTTCATATGCTTAGGCAACTGCTTTAATAAGATTAGGCAAATATTAAGAATGATAAATTAAGGATTCTTCTATATATGAAACTTTCTAAATATATATATCAAAAATTACATTAAAAACACGTTATTTGTTTGATTATATAAATAATTTAGCAGCATATTTTAGATATTTGTAATCATTCTGTTCGATACCTTAAAGCATTCTGCTTATTGCTATTAACTATGTTAAAGAATTTGGTTAAGTTGGATGAGATGTAAAAACATATTTTACGCGATTAATTTTTTCCTAAAAATTATAATAATTTTTTCAACTAAATACTTTGTCTCTTTTATTAAAGTAATCAATTATTCTAAATTAATCTAAATATTCATATCTAGCATATTAACTGCTTATGCGATCAAATATCATTAAGCTATAAAGATGCCATAAAATTTGTTCAGGTAAATCTTTTTCCTCATAGTTTAATTCATCTATATCTTTGCCTTCATATGAATTATCAAAATATATAGATAAAGCATTTTAGAATTCTTTGATCTATCCTTCATCATTTAGATTATCAACATAAGCATCCAATAATTAAAGCATCGTTTTTTTCTTTTTAGGATTAATGTGTCGAAAATAATTATTTCCTAAATCCATTAATCTAATTGGTGACTGTTCAAGTCTAGGTTCATCTTTGATAAATTTTTCAATCTCAGCTATAGAACATCTTTTGTCACTAAATTACTTTAATAGTTTAGTACTCAGCATTCGCTGCAATCCAAAGCATGTCATTTTCTCTTATTTGCTTTTCTTTGACATTCTCAGACAAATACTGTTTCGGTATTTATATAGACGATAAAGAAAACTTAGTAACTCTTTATAGCAAGAATTTAATAGGTCTTATCATTATATGGATATTTTTAATTTTATGATAAAGTTCTTAATTTTTTTAATATTTTGGGTTCGTTTTTATACCAAAAGTGATTTGATAATAGTGATTCAATAAGATTTTCAAATTTATTTAGATAATAAAATAATAATATCAAAATTTAGGCTCAATCACTAATGTATTATATATTTTCATCAAAAATTTCATTAACTAATTCTTAAATACATAAATATTCGTAAGGTAAATAACTAGCAACAACTTTTTATAAATAAACAGCTTTTGTATCAGCATCTAGTATCCTATACGAAATCCAATAGCTTTCTTTAAGTTCTTTATTTTTTAATGCCTAATTAAAATTATAATAATATTATTACATAATCAAGCTTTTGGATGATACTTTAATAATATTAAGCTTCACTTGATTCAGAAAGATTTATTCTGTAAGTAAGTAATGCCTAGATATTCACCCAATTCTCTTTTAAATCATTAAGGTTTTTTATTGGATCACTTAAATCAACATTTCTTGAAAATCTCTTTTTTATATACAAACTGAAATTACCTAAAATTTTTCTTCTGAAAAAATATTATTTTCCAAAGAAAAAGTTACGAATCTATCAAAAGACATAGCCTTTTCACCACTTTCATTAGAAACAGTATCACATCTTTCCATAAATTAGCTTCTTATAATTTTCTAATTTAAGTTTGTACCTTGATTAATTTCAAAATGCAAAAATAATTTTTAGAATTCTTAAAATTCTATCATTCCATCCATATCCATATCAGCTGAATAAAATACCTCTTCAAAATGTGCTTAATGAATCAATTTTAATTAATGATAACCAGTTAAAACTTTACTGATAAAAAAATCTAAATCAACACAATTTTTATTTTTTCTTTCAAAAGTATTTGTTTTAATTTCTTTTATTATTTTATCCCTGCTTTCAATAGAAAGACAAGAATGTTATGTTTCTAAACAAGCTAAAGCACGATCAAGAGAAATAAGAACACCTTTCTCATTCACCACTTAAGCCAATTAAATAGGTATTTCATTTTCATCCAATATTTTTAATGATTAAATATAAATTTCTAAATCATCTAATGTTAGAGGGCTAAATAACTCAGCAAATCTATTTTGTTATTATACTTTACCGGCCAAATAAATTAATTCTAAAGTTATCTCGATATGCAAAAACTGACTAATAAAAATTGGTGAGCTTTTGTTCAGCCATAGTTTTAAATCCATATGTATTTACAAAATGTTCATAACAAATTTAATGTAATGGCATATTTTTGTTTGAATATTATCTTATTTTCTCACAATAAAATTATGATATAAATTTTAGAACATTAATTTTTTACATTTTTGAATTTAAACTTTTTGGATTCCTAGAAAACTTATCTGAAAGTTATAAAATCAATTATTGTGATTTTTATAGATTTAATTATGAGGTTGATTCGGCATTATTACGATTTTAGAATTCTAATAAAATATATCAATTTTACTTGGAGCCTAGGCTAGAGTGACATTCTTTCTTCTTTAATTACCTTCAAGTTTTCTCTTATTTAAATCTTCTAATTTAGTAGAAAAAGAAGAATCAACACTTGAAGTATCACTATTATCCAATTCTTCATTTATAAATTATCTTAAAGTATCTGATATTATTCTCATACTTTCAAGTGGAAGTGCAATTTATGAATTAGAATGAGTATTTTTTTCCTTTTTCTATTTAATTGGTTTAACTATTTGATGATTATTATTTGGGACTAGTTACTAATTATAATTAATAATTCTAACGTAATTCGATTATGGTTTATTGGAATTTCTTACTTACGAAGTAATTGATCTATTAGAAACTAAACTTCTCTATGATACACTATCCTAGTAATCCTATTACTTATTATATATATTTTACATCCAAAGCAGAATAAGTGCTACGTTAAACTGATAATTAAGATTAAGAAAAATCACTTTCATTATCCGAAGTTTATTTTTATTCATCTGCATTTGTTATATGAATATTCCATTTTTTTTTCATAGAAGGTACTTCTTGTGATTAATTTATAAATTAATTTGATGTACCTGATACTGAAGTTCTTGAATTTTCTTATTAATTTGTTAAATTATTATTCTACTATTATTCTAATTAAATATTTTTTTAATTTTATTAAATAGGTTTTGGTTACGATAAGTTTATTTAATTTTAATTTTGATTTATTTATTATTATTATCTTTAATTTATATCAGCTTAAGAAGGTGTATAGTTTTACATTTGAGCAGAAGTTTTTCTTGCATCAGGAGATTTTTCTTTTTTATCTTATATTTTTTTTTTCATAATGTTTGTAAATTTTTAGGTTTTTGTAAAAGAACTAACTAAATTTCTGGTTTTTTCAAGGATTTATTGTTTTCTTTCTTTTATTTTATTATATCTTCTTTCAAGTCTAGAATTAATCTTTAATATAAAATTTCTTTACTTTTTCTTATAATTCTAGTTGAGTTTCAAGTTCTTAAATTTCTAGTGTTGCTTCTTCTACATTTTTTGTTAAATCTTCATTTCTTGATTTCTTGAATAAAATAAAAATGATACCAAAATTATAATTTGATCTTATTTTCTAATATTTTCATCTTTTTATGCACTATTAACTAATAATAAACTTGTTCTGATTTCTCTTTACATTTAAACAGTTTATTTCATTTTACTAGATGCCTCTCCTAAGCTTTAAAAAAATTAAGAAATTCGTCTAGATCTTGGACTTTCTTCATTTGAAGATTCTCCTTGAATTGATTTATAATTAGCTGAAACTTTCATCAATTATTCTTAAATCTATATCAATTGTTCTTCTTCTGTTTTAATTACTTCAACCATTTCATTTTGAAATTCTGTTTAAGTCTCTTTTAATTTCATATTATACATGCTTGAATCAGTTTAAGTTATCTAATGGCGATTTTCAGGCAGTAATAAAGCTCTAGATATTGATAATATATATTTACTTATAATTAAATTACGAATTTGATGAATATGCTTAAGTAGATTATTCCTTTTACATTTCCATTAAAGAATATAAATCATCTGTATCTGTACTTTAATCTTTTAACATATTTTCAATATCAGACACAATTGAAGAATCTGTATCACTTTTTAATGCTCTTTAAACTTTTTCTTCAGGTTTTGGCTCATGAAAAAAAGTCTTATGTTTACCTGCTCTAATTATTTTAAATTATTCTCTAGGTCTTGATTAAAGAAAAACAGTTTCAGATCTATTCATTGCTTTTTTACGAGGTGAATTTGGAGATTCAATTCTTGATTATATTAATCGGTTTTGGAATTATAATTAATAATTTTACATATCTTTCTCAGCATCTTCAATATATTATTTGAGATTTTCAACTTCATTAAGTAAATATTTATTATTTGTAGTAATATCATTTAATTAAAATCTTAATTCTCTTGACATATTTTATAAATGTTTATTTGTCTTTTTTAAATATTTTCCGTTATCTTTAAGTTTAATTAATCTTTCAGTTAATTATTATTAATCTTCTTTCAAATTTTTAATAATCAACTAAAAAGTATCAATTTCAACTTAATATAGTTAATGTGTTTTCATAATTTATTTTAGATTAGATTTTTCAATTTCTTTTTTTTCATCTAAGACTTATTTGATAACTGAGGAATTAATTTCTACATATTATGCCCAAATCTTTTCTAATAATACACTAAAATAATGTAAATTAAAGTTAATTACCTTCTTTCTATACAATCAATACTAATTTATCTGATAAGTTCCTTTAAACATAGAGTTAGAACATTTTAAACTTCTTCATAAAATTCAATTTGTCTTTAATCTCCATATTTGTCAATAATTTATTGGACCATCAAATCAACCCAACTAGCCAATTACTTAATATCATGCCTGTATAAGCATAAAAACTCACTTTTATGGAATACCCCTGTGTATTTTATCTCTAGCATTATGTCTTGATAAATTGTCACTTAATCGCCCTAAAGTTAAAGGTGGTTCTTTAAGTTCGGATGGAATAATAACTTCAACAGTAGCTTTGTAATAATATCAATAAAATACGTTCTCTAGGAGATTTCGGTGAAAGTTATAATTCTTATAATCTTGTTGGATATTAATATGGATCAATACTCTTTAATTATCCAAAAAAATCATTACGCTGCTGAGATTTCATTTTATCTATAACTTCTAATTAGTTTTAACCTAATAAAGGAGATCCGTAAAAGGTCTAAAATTAAAAATTATTTACTCCTTATGAAAGAGCTTTGTGTTTATGAGATTTTCTATATGATATATTTGAATAAGGTTTAGGGCTATTTAAAATATTCATGCTTTAAAGAGAATCTTGCTTTATTCTTTTATTTGAAAGATCGGTACTCTTTCTTTATGTAAGAATTGGCTTTAGCATTCTAAACTTCAATTATTCCATCTTTATAAATATTAATGTTTTATAATAAATTAAAATACTAAATTAGTTTAAAAACTTAGAATTTTATAATCCAATCTTAATAATCTAAACTAAGAATGTGTTTATTTCTAAAAATGTAATAATTATCCACCATAATTTTATTTTTACTTTGAAAAATTTCATTAATTAAATAAATATATGGCGATCAATTTATTTTAAAACTCAAACAATAATAGTAATTGGCAATAACAAAAAAAGTATGTGTTAATTGATATTTATTAGTACCAAAGTTGAAGGTTCCTATAGAGCTTAATTTTAACAAATAAAATTAGACTATATTCCAAATGATTCCTAAAGTTTTGGTCATCAATATTCTACATCTATTATTTTTTAATAAGAATATAAAGGAATGGTATTTTTAATTAATCAATAAAGTCTCTTATGATGGTGAGATTGGAAGATTATTATCTTATAAGATCATAGTAAATTCAACGTTCACATTAATCTATGATTCAAGATGCTTGTAGTCAAGGACTTTTCAATTCAAAATTGATCACTAATGTTAATTCTTAAAGTAAACACCTAACTAAATATTAGCTTTATAACCTCCTTAATTTTAAAATTCTAGAAATTCATGGAAAAATAATAGTTCAACTAATAATTACTAAAGTAATACATTTACTTCAAATAATATCTTTAATCCAAATAACACAAATACTACAAAAAATGTCTTCTAAACATAATCAACAACTGATAATATATTTAATAATCCTATAAATTAGTAATAAAATCAAGTATTTTAATAATAGTCGAATAGTAGTACAAATATTTTTTAACAACCAAATAATTAAAACAATATTTTTAGCTCTTCTAATAATAACACTAATAATCTTTTTAAATAATCTACCACTCCAACCAATGTAAATAATAATCTTTTTGCATAAACATCTAGCAATAATATTTTTCCTTAAAATAATTAAGCAAATATATTTTAATAACCACAACAATAAAGTCTTAATTTATAAAATTAACCATCCTTGGTTCCTTAAAATAATTTATATCCTTAAAATAATATCTTCTCTTAGCCTAATTTAATCGGATTCAATAATGGATACAATTAATCTTTTATGTATGGATAACCTAATTTATATTCTATGAATTATTCACAACCCCCATTTCATTCATCTATGCTACAACCTTAAGGTTAATAATAAATAATATATCCTTAACTTTAATAATTAGAAAAAGTTAAAGATGCAGCTGACATTTTATAAAACTATTCTGATGTGTTGAAATAAAAATATCAATAATTCTAAGATCTACAAAAAAATGAAGAATAGCATTTTGAATAGCAAGAACTTATTATAGAAGAGCATGAGCGACAGAATTAATAAATTAGATAATAAAGAGAAAGAATTTTAAATTAATCAATATCAGTTAGAGCTAATAAAAGTAAATCACCTTCACCATTTTCTAATTCAAGAGCTGGAAAATCATCAACTAATTATAATAAAATCAATTCTAGTTTACAAAGATCCCATATTGTTGAATATAATAATAGTTAGATTTCAAATTATGATAAATAAGATAATAGTTTTCATATTATTGTAAATTTTTTAGAAAGCGATAAATAATATCCAACAATTATATAATCATTCAAATCAAAAAGTAAAATTGAACATGTTAAATTCTTTATAGAAAATATACTATCTGAATAAAATATTTTTGGAAAATAAAGATATTTATACTTTTAGATGGTAAGAATCAAAACTAAATAAGATTTTGTTCTTGATGATACAGTATATATAGAGAAATGCCCAAGATTTATCATATTCGAGTATTTTAGCACAATTAAACCAAAACTAACAAAACCAGGGTATAAATGTAATGTAAATTTTGATCAAAAAACTGAATAAGAATTATCTAATATTGAAGATTTTTGTATTTCAAATCAATTTGGATAAGTTCGATGGTTAAATCCATGTAATTTGCTTTATTTAGACCTTGATAGGATTGTTGATTTAACTTAAGAATGCATTAATCTATATGATTCTGAGATTATTCATGATTATCTTAAACCAAATATTGGAAATAAATTAAATAAAGAATGTGAAATTACATTTAACTTACCTGTTAATCTAAAAATACATGATAATGATAAATTTGAATAAAGTCTAAGATTTTAAGCAGATGGAAAAAATATTGAATTTATCAAATTCGATAGTACAAATCGATCTTATACATTTAAAGTTTAACATTTTTCAGGATATTAATTTAATTCAGATTACTATTCTTCAGATGATTCAACTCATTTGAATCAGATAGCTATCCAAACTAATGCAAGTGTTATTTTGGGTTAGTTAGATGAAGAAAGATATTCTTCATCATCAGATGATAATTGTAATGGAGATTAATTAGAGGAATTAAAATAATTTAATATTAGATATAAAACACTAACAGATACTTTAAGAAATTTAAATATATAAATGAAAAATGAATAAATTATTAAATTTAATTTGAAAAGTAATTTATAAGTACCCTTAAATCATCAACAATATGATTATTAATTGTAAAATTCAAGTATTCTTAAAATTTTATTTCTTCGACCTTTAAATATCCCTTATTAATCATAAAAAATGAAACTTTCTACTTAAATGATTTAAATGTTTTAGATTTTTGAGGATAAAACTTTTTAATTTTCATTAAAAGTATTAAATGCTCTTTTTGGAGATACATCAATTAATCTTGGAAAATATGCCAAATAATTAAAAAATAGTATTTTTAATTTGGCAGATCTACAATCAATACCTTAACATAAATAAGATAGAGGTTTATTTTTAAGTTTAATATTTGAAAAATAAAAAAAAAGGTAAAATAATGATTTTAGGGAGGTCGTTTCTTAAGAAAAGAACTTAAATCCCATATAAAAAATATTATTAACTATAAATTCTAAATCTCAAAAAAAAATAGATTTACTTAATGGTGATGTAATAGATGAATTTATTAATTGGAGAATCAACTTTCAATAACCTAAACCTCTTTATTAGAAGGAATGGTGGTTAAGCCTTTATGAACATTTTAAAGGAATGTCAATCAAGACTATAGATCAAGCTGCCCTTTACTATTACTTAATAATGAAAACGAAATAACCTAATGAATCATATGATATTTTATTAAATTATATTTAATAAAGCTAAGACTCCCTTGTTTATTTACTTTTTATAATAATAATTAGAAAAAATACAATAAATATTTAAAAAATAAAAATTTTAGCTAGATCTTTATTATCTAAATTAGTTAATAATAGAATAAACTTCGAAATAATCAACCAATTTATAGTTATATTAAAACAGAAGATATTTGAGAAGGAAGAAATTTCAAGATTGATAAATCAAATAAATAAATATCCAAATTATTTAGAATTTGCTTATGATGAAGAAGAGATATAAAAATACATAACTAATTAAGATTATAAAAATGCATACATTTAAATAATAAGGTAATAAAAGATTTCAGAATATAAGTAAATAATAAATGATTATGTTCTCCCATGTCTTGTTATAGACAATTAAAGATATTATGAAAATTAATAGGAAAATGATGTAACAACATAATTAATAAATCATATATTAGATAATTGCTCATACAGTTCTGATATAATAACATTAGCTTAGGTAATTATATAAAAAATTATAATTTAGATATATATGGGAAGATTAGAATTTGATAATAATCTAGTTGACAATTTAATTGTTTTTAACGAATATTAATATTTTATGAAACAAAAAGTTTTGTAATAATATGTTGATTTTTGAATTAAATTCCTTACATTAAAATGTAAATTAATATTATAATTATAATCATTATTTTATTTGTTTATTCATTTTAAGCTTATCTACACTATTTAATGGATCCATATATTATCTTATTGATCCACTATTTAAACTATTTTGCATTTGAACTCTTCTTTACATTTCTTCTAATTTTTATTTGTATGCAATTCCTTTTTCTAATTAATCATTAATAGCAGAATTTCCTCTTCTTCCTTAGGAACTATTAGAATTATAATTTCTATCACTTGTATTGAAATCTTGCGATTATGTAGTAGGTCTACTTGGAATTCTTAGTCTTTTTAATCTAAAATAATTATATTCAATAATTACTTCAAAGTTTCACTAATAAAATAAAAATTTTCAAACATAGATGTAAATTTGTTTTCATCATCACTTTATAATGATTTTTATAATTCTAACTTAAAAGATACCTCTCCTTTCTTGAATTCACTAGGATCAAAATTAAATGATGTTAAATTAGGTTTGAAAGGTGGATCAATTTTTCTTCTGATAACATCTCTTAAATCAATAGATGCAAATAGTGGATGTTATAATATAGCATCAGCATCTCCTCTAATACCTAATCTTTACTCAGGATTTTTTGTCAATAATCTTCTAATTAAATCTCTTGCTTCAGGACTTCCAATATTAGGAGGAAATGATAGAGGATCACTTAAAATACTTTTAAAAATTTAATTTGTATCTCTTGAATAATAAGGAGGTAATCCTGTAATGAGTTCATAAAACAATGCACCTAAACAATAATAATCAACAGCATAAGTATGTCCTTATTATTATAACATTTCAGGTGCCATATATTCTGGTGATCCACAAAAAGAATACGCTTCATCATCAGATGCCATGTTTGGTCTTGCTAATCCAAAATCAGCTAACTTTAAATGTCCTTCACTATCTATTAAAATATTTTCTGGTTTTAAATCTCTATATAATATATTTTAACAATGTAAAAATCCTATTGCAATACAAACTTCAATAAAATATAGTTTAGCTTATTCTTCTGTCATTCTTTTTACCTTTCTTAATTGATTAAATAATTCTCCACCAGGACAATACTCCATTCCAAAACACACCCAATTTTTAGATTCAAATGCACATTCCAATTAACAAATAAACTATTTTGATAAATGTTAATCACTTAAATTTAATTACACCATTACATCTCTTTCATTTTAAACAATTGTTTATTTTTAATTCTCTATTATGAATTATTTTGATATTAATTTTAATGCAAGAAATCTACCATTACTTTTTGATCTAACTAAATAAACTCTAGAAAAACCTCCCATTCCTATACATTATAAAAACTAAAAAGATTTTAAACTTAATTTATTTGAATCGTTATTGCAATGTAATGGTTATAATTTAATAGTTTTTCGATTCAAAAATTGTAAATCTTTTCCAACTAAACTTAAATAATGATCTAGAGCTATATTTTAATCAATTGTTTAAAAGCCAATAATATTTTTATCTTGAAATAATACATTTAATAATTACTGTCAATGCATTGAGTCATTAAAAAATTTACCAAATTATCTGTTGTTCCATAAGCACAATCAAATCTTAACTCAGTCATCTTATTATTTGAATCATACAAATGTATTACAATATAAGATCCTGAAGATAAAGGCCTTTCAGTTATAAATCCAGAAATTTAATTTACTTCCTTGGCTTAATCATTACTTTTAGCTCTAGTTTATCCATTAGATAGGGTTTTTTAATATTGTTACAGTAATTATTTAAAGTTAAAGTCCACAGATGAAGTTACTGGACTTTTGGCTCTATTATGATCATCTTTTGGTTATTAAATTTTATTCAACAAATTCATAATATTTTAAGATGATGTACTCTTATGATTTTAAGATGGTTCAGTTGATAATTTAGGATTCTTGCTTTACTGTTCTGTGGATTTAGGTTTTGATGGTTTAACACTATGTCTCTCTTCAAAGGTATTTTTCCTTTATTCATCTTTTTACTATAATTCTTTAGAGTTCTAAGTTTTTGAGTTTAACTTTGAAGCATTTGATAAGTAGTTTTAATAATAACTAGACACATAATTGTTATTAACAGCATTATTAAACTTTGTTATTGGTAGTTATTTTTTTTAAGGTTAATTTTAATCATTTTATTTAACCTTGTCCTCTCTTTGTGTGAGACTTCCACTTTTAACGACATTTAAAGTTACATGATTTTTTAGTTAAATGTTAATTGATGGAACAACAACCTTTGTTGGAAATTGCTTCTATAAATTTATTTTATTACTTATGGTTATATAAATCCTTATCCTAAATACAATTATTTTTAACTAGTGTAAGGAGATCCATTTAGAAATGGTTTCTAGTTTTAAGACATAATTTGAAATTAATATAAAATTCCCAATAATTCAAATATTATAATGGAAAAGTTTATCCAGCCTACTCTATTTAGGCTGATTTGCTGAAATAATTGAAATCAAAATTCACGAAATTAACCAGATAGAATTTCTTTGGAATAAAGAGATTACAGAAGCATTTAAAGAGGGAAATGAATATAAAAATAGAAATTTTACAAAAAGAAATTGAATCTCAATTAAATATTATAATTTATAAATGGAAACCAACTCCTAGAATAAAATGCTCTCATTTTATAAATAAATCAAGTCTAAAAACTTTTTTTAATTATATGGAAGTGAATAGAAAGATAACTAATAAGATTTATATTTGAAATTATTCGATGAAAATCTGTAAAATTTAATTGTATTATATTTGGATTTCTCAATTATAGGCAGATTGTAATTAAAAATATTTAGCATATTTTATTTATTAATGGAAATCTTTTGAGTTTAGAGAATTTTTAATGAAAAACATGATGGTGTTTGGATATAGTTTGTTATTTTGTAATTATTTTTACATCAAAATTCTACTCAAATTGTAACCTTACTCTCCTACTAATCTTTTAATCCTTGTGAATAGTTCTCAATTTTCTGAATGAAAATTAGTCACTCATTTTTAGAACACTTAAAAAAGTATAATTATGAATGATTGTAAAAATAAACATAATTATTGACTAAAAATTAACTTTGAACATCTCCTTTATTTTAGAGGTAAAACTATATATGTATGCTCTCAGTAAAACTTTATTAAGAATTATAAGAAATATAATTAAAGAGAGAAATAAATTTGAAAAAAAAATGAATAGAAAAATCAAAATTTAAGGATCTTTAAACAATTAGAAGTAGAAAAATCAATTTGAATCAAATGGGGGCCTAATACAATAAATTTTTTGAATGGATGAATATATTCTTTTTTGAAATAATCTTTATAATAAAATTGATATTTAATTAAATAACGATTATTAATGGATTTGGATAGAAAGCATATATTGTTAAATGAATTTCGAAAGTTAAATATAGACTTTGATTAGTAAATATCGGAGAATGTGATATTTAAATTTCTTGATGAAAAATCACATGGTACTTTTGATAACTCTATCGCTTTATAATTACACTAACAAGTAATATAAACTTATCAAAAACTTACAATAAATAATTTTATTAATGTATATTTATAAGCAGAAAGCATTCTCAGCAACAAGATTATTAAAGCTAGAATGGAAATTTAAAATTTAACAATCACAAAATAATAATCTTCATAAGCATTGCTTAATATTACAAAATAGGAATAATTAAATAAGTATGGAATCATGGAAGATAGTATTTTAATGATAAATCATGTTCATGCAGTTATTAATAAACTTAGTTTATCAATGAAGGTGTTTATTTTAATGTCAAGTACTACAACAAGTTTTTAGACACCATCTCAAAATGAATTAGAATGGAATAATTCCTATGAATTGTAATATATTAATAATATTTCAGTCCTATTGAAAATGGATCTGAAATCATAAATGTGTTTGTGAAAGCCTATTAAGGAAATTAAACAATTGATATTGGTTAGGCTACTTATGCAGTTTAATAATTTAATAGTCAAGCCTAAACAAATGTGGAAGCTAAATTATAATGTGTAAAACCTTATTCTGGAGTGGTTATTTTATCAGGCTTATGGGTTTTTTCAAAAGTAAACTATTTCTTTATTAGAAGACTAAATATTTTACTGATTTTATATCTCAGTTAGATACATAAATTTAATAATTAAAAGATGATTTAGCAGATTTTGAAAATGATTTATAAACCCTTTAAGCAATATTCACAAATACTATAATTTCAAACTCTGATGCAAATGTATATTAATTTAGTCCAGAGAAACAAATAGATAATATCGGTAATATTGAATAGAAAACATTAAATAAATATCTAGTTGCTATAATGGCTTTATTAATTACATTATCATCGCTAAATAGATGTTGTTATTTAGATGTAAATACATATTATATATAGATTTTAATAATACTAGTATATTCTATAAATTTGAAAAATCAGACTTTAGATGCCAAATTGTTAAAGTAAATCTCAGTTGCAACATTCGTTTCTTTTGTTTTAGATATTGTTTGGGTTGTAATATACATTGTGGTATATAAAAGCTTATATAAAAGGCTAATTACAGCCTCTTTGGTCTGAAATAGACACGCCTGATATGGGAATATAAAAAATAATAGTTGTGACCGGAGTCCTGTTATTCATAACAAAATTACCTTTTTCATTTCTCTGTGCTTATTTATCAAAATAAGCGTAAGAAATAATTCCTGAATTTTAAGTTAAAGCAGATGAGAATAACCTATCTGGATTACAGCCATTAGAATATTAAAATATAAGTAGAAATGAAAGTCTATCCTCCTATTAACAATACAAATGAAATATTATTAAATAAAAATCACAATCATTTATTTCCTTTTGTTTTAAAAGATTATCCTCTTCCAAATGATTTGTTATTTTTTTTAAATGATTAATTTCCTCTTTTATTAAAATTTCCTCCAAATGATTTTCCTCCTCCTTGTTATTTTCCACTAAATGATTTACCTCCTTTTCCACTAAATGATTTATTTCCACCTTATTTATTTCCACTAAATGTTTTACCTCCTTAATATTTTCCTCCAAAAGACTTACCACCACTTTATCTTTTTCCTCCAAATGATTTTCCATCTCCTTATTTTCCTCTAAAAGGTTTTCTTTCAAATTAATTTCCACCTTATTATTTTCCTCCTCCATATTGTTTTCCTCCATTTCCTCCAAATTATTTTCTTTCATAATTATTATTATCACCACCAAATTATTTATTATTTCTTTAATTCCCTTAAACAGAATAACTTCTACTTCTTTATGGTTTTCCTTCAAACCTATTATTATTATTTTAAAATCTATTTGCATCAGAACTTTATGATCTTTATCCAAATTTATTATTTGATCCTTTCTAAAATGAATTCTATTCTGTTCTCATTTTTCCAGTCTTTTTAAATTTACCGAATTTAGAATCATTCTTTTATTTAAACATTCCACCTTTTTTTATTCCATCTTATTGTTAATTTTTATCTTTCTTAAATTTCTTTGGTTTTAAATTATTCTATTTTATAATTTCATCTAAATCTCTAGCTTTTTCACTTCCTTTTTCTTTAATTTCTTTTTTCCATTATTCTATAGCCACCTTATTTTTTCTTTTTTCTTTATGTTCTTCTCTCATTTTTTTAATTTTCATTTATTTATTTAATTTTTTACTATGCTTTTTCATTTTTTCTTCTTCCTTTTTATTTTTTTCATCTCTCTTTTTTTCTATTTTTAATTTAATTTTATCCATTTATTTAGGACTTTTAAACATTTCAACTTCAAAATCATCTGGTCTTTAAACAGGAATCTAAAATAATTTAATAATTATTTCTTACTCCTTCTTATGTTAAATATGCTATAGATCTTTAGACATTAGCAAATGTAATTTAATATATTTATACTTCTCTTTAAGCTTCTTCATTACCTAAAGTTTAATCAATTAAAATTTTATCATCTGATGTTGCAGTCATATGTTCATTCCATGGGACTTTTTTCATTAATTTTTTCTTTTATGACTCTTCTGCATTTTAAACTGGAACATATGTTTAAAAAAATTCTTCTCTAATCTCTTTTGCTTTCTTTTTCAATATTTCTTATTTCTCTTATTCTGTAAATAATTGCTTTACCATAAATAATTAATTATTTAATATTTTTATATATATGTCCTATATTTCTTCAAACTTCTGATTAAGTTATGTAGCTCACTTTTATTAAGAAGAACTTATATCACTACTCATACCCGTCTTGGGTATGTCTACCCAAAACTTTTTAAGCTTTTAAAATGCTACACAACATTATGGATGTGAATTTTTATCTGGATGTACTGATTTAGCATATATTTTATATTCTTATTTTAATATTGCTCTTTATTAACTCTAAACATATTTCTTTAAAGCTCCTTCAGGAAGCAGCAGCATTTTATAAACAACCATTATTTATGATAATTATTCTGATGAATTAATTCCCTGTCTTGCACAATAGCGATTTGCATGATTCAATGCAGCTTTATCAACTTCTACTTCAGTTTCTCTAAAAGCTCTTATTATTTTTTATTTTTCAGCATTATTTCCTTATGATAATAATCTAACAGCTTTTAGATATAATTCATTTTACAGCTTCTCATACCTTTAATTTTAGTATTAATTCTTACATATCATTAGTTTATCTAATATTTTCTTACTTTTATTTTTTCAATTATTGTTTTAATTACTATTTACATTCTTTGCATCTTGTTTATCCTGGATATTATTAATTTAGTATACATTTTCCATGTTTTTTAGCTGATTGATTTTATTACTATTAATTAAACTTTGATTTTTGTTATTATTATTTACTTAGATATATTATTTATTTACATTTCATAACATTATCTACATTGATACTCATGAGTTAAATCATCAAATTTTGCTTCCCATTAATGACCTTATTAACATTACAATTTCAAAGGTCCAATAGAAAGTATTTTAAATTTTAAACTTTCCATTATATTTTTTAAATTTTCTGGAATTCTCTCTATTTTTACTGTCTCTTCCATTTACTTTAATACATAAAAATAGTTATTTTCTTTCATTTTTCTTTCTTCCTCTTCTTCATTTCCTTTTTATTCATAAATAAAACAATGAATGGATTCTTCTTACCATTTTTCACAACTATTTGCATTTTCAGATATATGACTTAAATTATCACATTCATTAAAAAGAACTTCATCCAAATTAAATGATTCTTCATCAATACATAAAGATTCCATTTTTTAGTGTATTTAAGGTGTATTTTCACATTTCATAAAGTTTGTTTCATGAGATGAGTACCCTTATACACTAGAATCACACTTAAATTTAAATTATATTTTTACTGTTGATTAAACTTTTTTATTTATTTCACAATCGAACTCAGTATCCATTTAACATGACTTTTCACTTGATGAAGTTTGAGTTGAAACTTATTTCTCTATGTAACTTATATAATCTTTTTAACATTATACCTTTTATTATAGAATTCGTTTCTTTACAAACTAGCATGTATGATTTTATTCATTTTAGTATTACTAATTTAATTAATTAAAGTTCTTTATTAATTTGAAGTAATTAAATACATCAAATTACTGTGAAAACTTATTAAGTATAATTTAAATATATCATAATCATAAATCTTTTTTACTTTAAATATCATAATTTTATTGCAGATGTAAATCTTTATAAGTAACTTTATATTCGTTTAAAATTGATTCTATTTATTAAACCTCTGTTTGAATTACTGCTTTAATTTCATTTGCTTTCTCTATTAAATTGGATTACTTTTATTCGAAATTTTCATATATCTTTTTTTACTTTATACAATCCTTAACTTATAAATAAAGTTCTTAATTTTTTTCATTTAGTTTTTAATTTCTATCTAGTTTCAAACTCTCTATTGTGATTTATTTATTATTATATTTTTCAACTTCATTTTCAATTTGATGTTATTAATCATTGGCTTAATCAATCAAATTGTCAACTTCAGCTTAAAGTTATTTTCTTTATTTTTCTAGTTCATCATATTTTTTATTTAATTTTGAAAGTTCTTCTGACTTGTTTTTAGTTACGTTTAAAAAATTTTAGTTTTCAATAAGTTTATTTAATTTTTATTTATTGATTTGGTGGTATGAATTTTAATCTTCTAATAATTACATTAACTTTTGTAAAATAAATTCTATTTATTATTTTTCTGAATAAATTTGATTGAAATAAGCTAATATTAGATCATTAATTACTCTATTTTTTAAAAATTTCTTCTTTTAAATCTGAAAGTTTGAAATTTTCAAGAGATGTTCCTATAATGCAATCATCTTGATTACAATGAAATTTAATATCTTTCAAGCTACTGTACATTTAATATGAAATCTATTAAGCCTTTATTATCTCATTTAAAGCTTGTATATTTTTTTGCTTTTAAATTTGATCTTTTTCTTTCTCAGCTAATATTTTTAAATTCTCCCTTCTATCAGCTAATACTTTAGAGTATTCTTAAATAACTTCTATAATGGGTTGATCTTCTTTTATATATAAATCATCCTAACTAAAATATTATTCTAGCTAAAAAAATTAGTGGAAATTTTTACTGATTTAAGATCATGAAGTTAATTTTGCACTTTCTCAAATTTCTAATTGATTTCATTAAATTTATATTACTATTCTTATATCATTTATTTAGAAGCTGTTATATTTTATTCTTATTCAGCCATTTCCTTAGTGATATAATATATTTTTTCTTCCAGCTCTTTTTAATATTCTTCTAATTCTGTTTCATTTTTATAACTTCTTAAAAGTCTGTCTTTTTAATCTAGCAATCCTTTTAAAGTATCTAATAAATTATCCAATGATTGTTATTTCTCTAATTATTAGCCTTTTAAAACTTTTGACTAAAATATCATTTTTATTTTTTACTCTATTTTAGTGCGTAGAGATACTTTTACTAATTTCCTATATTGCTAACTATTCTTGATCTATATTTTATTGGGTTTTATTTTTTATATCTTCCAATTCCAATTTAGATATTTTAGTTCGATTTACACACTCTTTAAGATTTTTTGAGTAATACTAAAATTATTAACCCTCACCTAATAAATATTATGATAGATCAACCTTATGATTAAGTATAAATTTGTTGGTTCTTTTTTAGCTATTCAATAACAAAGGAGGCCTTTTTTAATAATTCAGAAGAATATCTCTCGTTTAGTTATAGAGCTTATTCATTTATTTTTTTCCAATCTGAAAATACTTCTGCTTTTGTAACATTTTCACATACATTTTTAGAGAAAAATTTTAAGTCATTATCAACTTAAGGCGGAAAAATATTTGAAACATCTAATTAACTTAATAATTTACAATCCTCAGAATTTGTCCAATAATAATAAGTTGTGAGTATAAAAAAGATTATTAAAAGTGCACCAACAACTGGCTTCAAATAATTTTTGATTCTCATCATTATTAAGTTAATTTAAATAATTTGAAATAAAAAATAGCTCAAATATAAAAATGATATATTCATAAATACTAAAAATTTTTGTCAGTGTAATACTTTTTGTACTAACAAACAATTTTAATTCTTAATTATAATACAAATAAAAAAAGAAATTATAACTATCAATTTTAGGAGTTAAATCAAATATAATCTGAAACTTTTATCTTAATTTTTTTTTCAATTTAAATTTGGAAAACTTCCTTTGTATCTCATAAATAAATTTTCTATATTTATTAATAAAGAATATTTTTAGCTTTATTTTATCAATAGAAACTATTTATATAAAACATGTAAACTAAATTCAGTCTGAGGATTTAAAAAGTGCTTACTTGCTAGCTTCATATTTTCTTATCATCTCATCTTATTTAGATTTTACTAATTCTTCATTCATGTACCTATTATTAAAATAATTTTCACCTTCTAAACATAACATTATTGTTATTTCCATTTATTTTTGGCAATTCAATTCCTAAATTTTTTAATTTCACTTTTCTATATCCTCCCTTAATTGAGATTACATTATCTTCAAATTCTTTAGCCAACTAACCTTATTATGGACCAACATTTATCAACTTTTAAACAAAATTGTGACTGATCTTTTGTAATTAAGAAAATTCTTTTTATTTTTTTTAATAATCCTCTATTCTATTTTATATTTATTATTTTCTTTGAAACTCATATCTATTTTTCATTTCCTAATTATTAAATATAGTAAGTAACCTCTTAACTTTCTTTTAAATATTGTAGATTGTGGAAATATTCTTCAATTTTTTCATTTTACTTTTTTGTTCTCTCTTCTTTATCTTTTCTTTTTTAATTCATTTTTCTAATTAAATCTTTTGCTTTATATAAAGCTTCATTATCATCTGAAATATCTGCCATTTTCTTATAATTTGGTTTAAATGTACTTTTAATCAACACACTAAATTATGTTTAACTATTACTTTTTTTTTGGAAGCAATTATTATTTTTCAAGATTTAATTATTGAATCTCTTAATTTATTTCTTCATATTGTTATCTTAATTCATCTTTATTGAATAATTTACTTGTCAATTAATTTGATTGATTATCTTAAATATTAATTTTGCTTTTCTAATTTTAACTTTAAGTATCTTAAGATTTCTGTATAATATCAAACATTTAGCTTGTATCAAAGCTGTCTTAATGGAATGATTTTTTTTCAATATGTGTAATTTCTTAAGGAAGCTTATCATTAGAATAAAATTCTCCATTACTATTAGCTTAAGAATCATTCATTAAGTTAGAATTTTCATCTTTGTAGTTAAATTCATCCTGTTTTTCATTTGTATTTTATTTTGATATTTTTAATTCTTCTACCAAAGAAGGATCAACTTAATATTCATATTCATCTTAATCTGAATTCTAATTTTGATTTTACAATTCTGTTTTAGATTAATTATCAATACCTTTATCTACTAACAAATTTTTATTTGATTAATTCATATAATCTGTTGTTTTTTCTATATTAACTTATTAATTTATAATGTGAATCTTTTATTCTTCTTAAAATTTAAATTTATTTTCTATTGATTAAAACATTTCAATTGTTTTTTTTTTCATTAAAGTTCCACTTTTTTAAATAAAATTAACTAAACTTTTCTAATGTTTTTAAGAATCATTTTCAATATTGGAATTATTTTAATTATTGTTCTAAACAACAATAGTATTCTAGTCTTATTAATCTAGTTACAAGTCCTATATTTCTTATTAAATTACTAATCCTTATTATTATTATTATTATGAATTGTCAATTTTATTATAATTAGCCTATTAAAAGCTATGTTCTATATTATTTTCTTTTACAAGTATTTAATCGTTTAACTAATTATTATTATTCTATTTTCTTTCATCTTTTGAGGTAACATTATTAAATTAAGGATCTTTAATTAATTTCTTTTTGGATTATTAAAAAACAAATTTAGTTTTTAAAGCAATTTTAATTGGGGCTTCCTAAAAAAAATTTAATAGTTTTTATTTATGCCTATAAGTTCCTGTAACAATATTAAATGTTTATACTAAATTGACAGTTTATTGAAATTTTTTTTAGCTAGTATTTTTATTGATTTGTTAATTCTGTTCATTAGTAATTTACTCTTATTCTATAATTCCATCTTAATTTTATTCTAATATTAAATTTTCTTATGATTATGATTTCTCTAAAATTGGATTAGATATTGCATCAAAGTTTAGTTCTCTATGGGATAAATTTGTCTCTTTAGATGGGAGAGCCATTTATTATAAAACATTTGTATTCATTGATAATTCTAAAGTCATATTAGCAAATGATGCTGCATTTCTATCGATTAATTAATCCTCTAATTAAGATATGGCTAAACTTGAATTACAATTATTATCAATTCTACTTTAAGGTGTTATACATCTTTTAGAATGTTCAACCTTTTACTAATTTTTATCTTCATTTTATTCATTATCTTTTTTTAACACAATATTCATTTTTTCAGTTGAAGAAACTTTGAAAGAATTAGGATGATTTTCATCATTTTATGATTTTTGTAAATTACTTTACAATTTCTCCATTTTCTCATTTGTTTTTCCTTTTATAATTGCAAAAGATAATGTGAAAAATCGTTTCAACTTTGAGACTTAAGTTACTGGTTAAGTAAGATGCTAAGTAAAGGCTTCACTAACAGTTTTAGTTCTTTAGATGGTTTTTTATGGAGCTTCTGTAAAGAACGTCAGTAATTTTTTTAAGTGAGGCTTTTTATTTTCCTCAGTCATTTTAAAATAAAAATTAGTATTTTTTTCAATAAAATACATAGCATATATCAAGTTAGGATATTAGTGAACAATTAATCCAAGATATTTTATAACTATTTTGGATCTTTGTCTAAACAATCTTAATCTAAATTAAATAAATTATAGTCTAATTTTTCATAATCCTAAGTTCGTTTCTTAAAAAACATTTCTAATTAAACTAAAGTTATCAATAAGTATTATTATTTTTGATTTTTAATATCTACTCTTAAATTTTCTATTATTTACAAATTCAATCTCCTTATATCATTTAATTAACTTTCCAAAGATTATTTTTAAGGAGTTCCAAATATTGATTATTTTATTAAACCAAAGATAGATTCTTATTTATATTCTTTAACTATTTATTGTGTATTAAACAATTGATAATCTTAATTTGAAATTAATTCTTTTAAATATAAACATGCCTCTACATTCTTATATTATTCATCATTTAATTATAATTTCAATTGTTCATATAACTACTAAGCACATTCCATATATTAATCATAATTGAAATATTAATCTACAATATCTTATTCATAAATCTATTAATATGCTTTGGATAACAACAGATACTATTTTCTTTGATTATAAAATTCTTCAATAATTTTATCATCATAATTTTTATCTATTGTTAATATTTCGAATTAATCGTCATTTTCACATTATTATTATTCAATTTCTTAATTTTCACTTCCTTCTTCTATTTCCTATATTTAATCTAATTCAAATGGATTTTATTGATCTTAATCATCATCAAATTCTAAAATAATTTTATTTTCTTTTAATAAATTAGTTAATTCTTATTTTAATTCATTAAGTTTAATTCTTTAATTAGGATCATATTTCAGCATTGATTAAATGATCAATTTCATTGAATTAGAAATTTGAATCTAAGTATCTTAAAAGTATATATTTTAATTCTTTATCTCGCTTATGTGATCCTTCTCATTTTTAAAGGGAAATCTACCAAATAACATTTAAAACATGATAACTCCTAAAGAGAAAATATCTGCTTGTCTTCCATATGATTTATTTTCTAGGATTTCAGGAGCTAGCTGTAAATCATATAATACCCATAGTCATTGGAGAACCTGCATATGTTTATGTTAAATCAGTTTAACTAGCAAGTTATTTCGATAATCCCATATCTGCAATCTTAAATTTTGCTGAAAATAAAACATCAAATTATTTTTGTTTCATCTATTCCATTTAATAATCAGACATCTAAACCATTATATTTTCAAGTTTTATATCTCTATGAATAATAAATTATTAGTGAAGTTATTTAAAACCTTCAATCAATTAAAGAATGATAAATATTACATATTTCTCTGGAATTTCGCAATCAAAATATTCTTCAAATATTGCTCCAAGATCCTTCTTGCATTCTTCTAATACAATATAAACAGTATTCTTTGTTTCATATTTTTCATAAAATTTTATGATGTTTTCATGATTACATCTTTTCAATATTTCTATTTCTTAATTTAAATAATATAGAATTTATACTTACATTCCTTATTTACTAATCATCTATTATAATAATAAACATCTACTTTTATTGCAACATTTTTTTTTGTGCTCAGACATTCTGCATGAAACACTGTAGCGAAAGAACCAAAACCAATTTCTTGGAAATTGCAGTATTTATTCCCTAAATCATTTTCTAATGTTTCAAAATCACTCATATCTTAACACTAGATTTCAGAATATTTTTGTTTATTATTATTTTAAATAAAAAAAAAATACACAATCTAAAATTTAAATTGATCATGTAGATGGCTTATTCTAACTTAAATTACACTTTTATTATTATTTCTAATTTTATAATTATCTTGCCTAAAATAATTTATTTACATTTTTATAAAACTTCTCCACATTATTTTTCTAGAAATTAATTATATAAATTATTTTATATTTATTTTTAGTAATTTAATACTATATCACTTTAAAAAATATTTATCATAATTAGATTCATAATATTATGTTAAACATTTACAAGTGAATATAAATTTTAACAAATTATTATTTTATAATTTGTTACTAAAAATAAATAAAATATATAGTTAATATTTAAAAAGGTACTAAAATATTTTACTTGTATTCAATTATTCTTGTAAAAATATCTAACTTTTAATTTTTTAAATAAAATTATTTAAAATGTTTTGGGGAACACAAATTTCTTAAGGAAAAACTCACAAACTAACTGCAGAAGAAGCAGATGTTATTCATGTATCTAATGTTGCCATTTCAGAAGGAGAAAATAAAATTTAAGTATATGCAAAAGTTTAAGGAAAAGAATTTATCCTAGCCAATCTAGAAAAAAATAAGGTATTTAAGAATTGATAATGATAGCTTGAATAAGTGTCATTAGACTTATATTTTAGAGCTGATCAATAAGTAGAATTTGGAGTTAAAGGAAAAGGAACTATCCATGTTTCTGGATATATTGAACCTGAATTAGACGATGAAGTAATTAAGTTTAAATTATGTTTAAGGATGAATTAGATGATGAAGATTTAGTGAGCGAAGACAAAGAAGAAGAAGTAAGTGAAGAACCTCCAAAACCAGTTCAATAAACAAAGAAATAAGAGTAAAATAAATAATAGCCATAATAATAATAATAATAAAAACCAAAAGAAAAATAAGATTAACCATAATCCAAACCATAGTAATAACAAGGACAACAATAAAAGGAAAAAGTATAATAATAAAAGCCATCATTATAATAACAACCTAAAAAGGCAGATGAAGAATGGGATGATGATGAAGATGATGAAGGACTTGATGATTTTGATGAAAATGATTTAGATGATGAAGATTTAGATGATGAAGAATTAGATGATGAAGAGGATGATGATTCTGAAGAATAAAAACGTATTAATAAAATTTTCTATTTTAGCCTAATAAAAGTTTGTTAAAACTAATGAAGGATAACAATAAAAGCCTAAACAGAATTAAAATAAACCTTAATAAAAAGGTTAATAATAATAATAGTAATAGTAATAATAATAATAATAATAATAATAATAATAATAATAATAATAAAAATAATAAAATCAATAATAATAGAAATAATAAAATCAATCATAAAACAAAGGAAATCAACAACAAGGACAAAAAACTTCTTAAAACTAAAATTAAGGAAAACAATAATAATAAAATCCTTAAAATAAAGGAAATACATAATAAAATAAGGATAACTAAAATAAGAATTTCAATAAGAATGCCAATAAGAATCAAGAAGGATTCAAATAAAAATAGAAATGAGTGTTAATATATTTCCATTATAAAAATTTAATAGCCTTTCATAAAATATCAATATTTTTTAAATTATATTTAAAATGGTATATGCCTATTTCCAAAATAAATGTGCTGAATATTAAAATAATCCAAACCTTCAAAATCATATGAAAATTAATCTAATTTTAATTGCTCTAACTATAATTTTGAGGGTGGTGTTTGAAATTTTTTTGAGGTCCTAATTGGCATTATCCGAAAATGATAATTAGGTTGGGTCATTTGAATATTCAAGTGACAACAATAAAATTTAAAATGAAGATCATACGCATAATAATTAACCTTAAATTTCATATATGATTTTAGATTAATTGCTTCATCTATTTTTATCATTAGAAATTATATTTTTGGTGTTGTAAATAACATTAATAATAAATAAAAGAAAATAAGAACTTTCCTTAACTCTTCCGATTTTAAACAATAATTAAGAAATGACTTGCTCTGTATAATTTGTTAAAAGTTCTAATTATGGTGTATCAAGCTTATAAAATAACTAAGCGACATTAAATTCAATTGAAATGCAATTTTTATCAAGAAATAAGAAGGGGGTTAAAAAATAAATTACCAATTCAGATTAAGATCTAAGTTATAAGAAAAAAATTGAAAATTATTAAAAAATAGAAAGTTAAGAAGCATTTGATTCTAATTTATAAATAATGCAAAACCATTTAATACCAAATTTATCTACAAATAACTAAGATTGCAAAATTAATACAGAGTAATTGATTACTTAAATTTTTCCAAACGATTCTTTAAAGTAAATTGAATAAAGCAAATCTATTTAATCAGAAGATATTGAAGAGTAAAAATAATAGGGAAGAGCTGAAAAAAAAAGACGTGAATATATTCAGATTATTTAAAAATGTGAAAAAAATCCTTAATGCAATTTTTTTTGGATTTCATAAAACAAAAGTAGAGAATATATCTGCTTAAATTGCGATTAGGGGAATAAAATAATTGGAAATCAGGATCAAATTAATTAAAAAGATTATTAATAAAATAGATAAATAGAACCAGTTAAATTCTTTTTATCAAATAAATTTGAACATCAATTGTTTGAAATATGTTCAAGCTAAAAAACTAAATTTTAATTTTGTGAAAATTTTGATCTTTGCGGATTTTTTTGGATGTAAAATTCCGATAATTAATTCGATGGTTATTATTGTCCAATATGTATGAATTTTTATGCAATTAAATTAAATAGTAGATAAACTTTATTTTAAGAAATTGATTTTAAGTGCTCTTATTGCAATTAAACTACATCTGAATATTTTTAAACATGTTGTTTACATTAATACCATTTTGATTGCGTTAAAGAATTATGGTCTAATACTCAAAATTAAACAAATATTCATTGTATAACTTGTAACATTAATATTACCAAATGTCTAAGATAAAATAAATTGCTACCAAATGAAATATTAGAAAAAATATTTTTTAATTAAATACAAAAAATTAGATAATAAAATATGAAAGAAGGAATCGAGGCTTAAGAATGATTTTGTTTTTTACAATAATAATTGGATATAAAAAAATTTTATTGCTCTATATTTTAATTAATTTTTAATAAAAATTATAGAATATATTTAAATTTAATAAAAATTTAAGTAAATTTTTGATATTTAAAAATTAACATCATATTTAACAAATCATTAAATTTGCATAGAATATGATGATTATTTTAGTTCTTCAGAATAGTTTACAGCCTTTATAAACTATTTGAAATGAAATTTATTTTACAGAAATTTATTAGTATTATAAAGTTCCACGAGTTAATTTTTGAATAGTTTAGATAATATAAGTTTAAACGAATCGCTCTTAAATTATCTAATCAATTATGAACTGATTTATGCACCACAGAAGCATATAAAATAGGTTTTATCAATTTCAATCTATTATGTACAAAATTGTTTGAGACAATATTTATGAATATCATGCTTACATTTTAATTATACTTTTTAACTAATTATTAATTTATTGCAATGCCAACAACATTCTCTTTAAGTCATTTCATTCTTTTAAAAATGTAGCAAATCTTGATATTTTTATTATAAAGTTCCAAGCTGATTGGAGAAAAATCTTTGAAGTAAGTTTTGATCAGATATAAGTTATCTTAAATATTTAGTGTGAATTATTTCTGAACATTTGCAAATTAAAGTACAATTACCATTAGTAATTTGATTTGTTATAAATTAAATTAAACATGATTCATGATACAAATCTAAACATTCCAATATCTAATCCTACATTGAATTAGATAATTAATGACAATAAATACAGTATTGTGATTTTACATCTGATGATGATGCATAATTTGATTAATTTAATAAATTATGTCCCATCTAATCTTAGACTTTAATTGATGACATTTAGTTTTAAATGTGTTCGGTTCTACCTAATTGAGATATTCTTTTGTCAAAATCTGATTCTTTTGAATGTAATATTGACTTTTAAGATTTGTATAATTAAATTGTTCTAGCTTCCTAAGGAATGCATTCAGAGGATTCAATTGCAGCTTTTATAGTTATAGAATTGAGAATTGAACCAACATGAACCTCTTTTTCTTAGCATTATTGCATTTACTTGCAACTACTTGATGATCCCATTATTTTTTATTAATATTAACTTTATTTTTTTTAATCACATATCTAAAATATTAATAATTCATTAATATTATCAAATTCAAATAAGTATTTTCAATTTCACTTTCAAAAAATCAAAATAAAATAAAGTTTAAACTTAAATTTGATTCAATATCAAAATTAAAATTTTTATCACATAAATATATAAAAGAGAGGTCAATTATAAATAGTAAGAATTTATTCTATCTGAAGATTAGAGTAATCTCCTTTTAATTAGGCATTGTTCTCTTAAATTTTCCTAATCTTCTTATCTTAATAAATCACTTTTCTAAAATGTATCATTGCATCTTAATATATTTTATATTTTATATTTCTTTAATGAATTAAAAAAAATTATATTTTTAAGTCTAAAATATATTAAAATTAATATATTTATTTCTATTTCTTTTTCAGATCCAAAGTTAAAATGCCATTCATAATGTATTTTAGAATTATTAATACGATTTACTAAACCTTTCGATTCAAATTCACATAAGAATGAAAATTATTACTTTTATATTTTTTATCAAAAGACATTTAATTATTAAAACATATGAATTAACTCGAAAATAGCCATATATATAAATAAATTAATAGTGTCATCTAATTGAAGACTACAATTTTTAGTATTCTAGTACAAAATTTTTTTAATTTTCATCTAATAAATGAAGATTATCTAAAGCCCAAAATATCGAAACATCTTAATGATCAATTCTGATTCCATCTGATATAAAATATTTTTTTAATGTCTTTTAACAAATAAAATCTATTTTTTATTCTTGCATTTGATAGAATTCAGCAGATCTTAATTTAAAATAAATTATACTTTTTTAGAATTTCCACATAATTTTTTGAAAATATTTTTTCTAAAAATTCTGAAGTTAATTCAATTAGTACTTGGGAGACATTATTTCCATCATAATATGTAAATTATAAATCTCCAATAGAAATATCATAGTAATCCCCTCTTCTGTAATATTCTCTTACTTTTGATGCTAGAAAATAATAACCCTTATGTTCAATAAAATCCTCTTTAACTGTTTAATTGAAAAAGGTTGATGAAAGAGCACAAAATTTACCAGGATAATATTCAATTTAAGGTGAGAAATGAATTTTTGATAAGTCTTAGATAAATTCAATAATTTATTGGATCTTATCTTAATTAGGATTATTGATGAATTCAACTATCTATTCTACTTTAGCCTTCATTAATAACGTTTGATCTTATTGTTGTTAAAGTTAATTCATTTTTATTTCTATTAGATAATAAATATTTCTTAGAATAAATTTAATAGTAATTATACTAGTAAAATAAATTCACCTAATTTATTAAATGAAAAAATTATGTAAAGTTGGTAAATGAATTATAGCTTATAATTATGGGTTATTATATGAAATGGAAGAATTGATATAAAATTTAAAGAGTAAATATCTTGAAGCGAAAAATGATTTTTTAAATTCCATAAACAAATTTCCTTAATCAAATGAGCCCTTATTATTAAATTTTATATTGGATAATTTAATATTAATTTAAAAATATGAGACAATATTTTTCTAAAAATAATATTATATTAAAAAAATGATGACAATATCCTTTTAGTTGACCTATTTAAAATCCTTCAATAATGAGAAAAACTGAATAAATAATAAAATAAATTAAAAAGTAGTGCTTCTTTATAATATGTAGCTGATATAATATATTATTAAGAAAAAATAAACTTAAAGAAAAAGTCCCTGATTAAGATTCCTTAAAAAATTGATCTTTATAAAACATATCTTTTTAAAAATAACTTTAATGTTAAAAAATAAACTTAATAATATGTCATTAGGCCAATAAAATAAAAAAAATCTTCTCCTTAATTTGAAAGGATTATAAGAATATGAAGAAAGTAGAAAAAATAGAGTCTAAAAAATGTAAGCATACTTCTTTATTGAGTAGATAGAAAATAATCTTTAATTTAAAAAATAATTATTCGAAGAGATTTGACTCTTTAAATAATTATTTTAAAGTATTAAATAATGATTAATAATGTAAATTAAACATAGATTAAATATTATTATATTTTATCATGATTATTATTTAACAACACCAACTTTTGCTGGTCTTAAAACTCTTTCACCAATAACATATCCATCTTATGCAACATAACATATGCTTCCTGGTTCTTTTTCAGGGTCTTCAACTTAAAATAAGGATTCATGAAAATTTGGATCAAATTTCTTCCCAACAATATCCATTTTTTAAACTCCAAATTTTTTATACACTTTTTCTAAAATTGAGTGGGTCATTACAACACCTTTATAAATTTAAATTTATATTACCTTCTAATAATGGATTATCTTCAGGTTTATCAGTAGTACTTCCAATAGCTCTTTCTAGATTATCTTAGACTTCTAATAATTCTTTGGCAAAATTTGATATGGCAAATACTTTTAATTATTCTTTTTCTCTAAGAATTAGTTATTATATATGATACTTTGAAATTCTTTTTTATTATAACTCTTATTCTTCTATTTCTGCTTTTAAGGCTTCTCTTAATTCTTTTATTTTTGAGTTATGATCTTTATTAGATGCTTCTAATTAATTTATTAATTTAATTTGATCATGAATTTTCTCTTTTTGATCTTTGATTTGATTCTCAAATTTTTCAATTTGTTTAGAATAAAATTATTCAACTCTATGTAATTTATCTTCATGAGATTCATCAAGGGATTCAATTTTCTCTTCTTATTTTTTTTATGTTTCCTTTTTTTCTTATTCTTCTTTTTACTCTCTTTATTAAGCTTATTCTTATTTTTAATCATTCTTTTGGGTATCTTAATTCTTGGTCTTTTCAGAAAATAAGTAAATTGAAGTTTAATGTAAACCTTATCTGAAAAATAATTGTTATGGAGGTGATATCAGACTGAAAACTCTAACTCCTAATCTTAAACCTTTCATTTAATAATACCGCAAATTAAATTTTATTTATAAATAATGAAAATAGTAATAGTTAAATTCTATATAAATAAAATTTATTATTTTAATGAAGAATATCATTATAAAAATACGGATTACTATTTATTTGGTAGTTTTCGATCAAGAATAAAATATTTGATCATGTAATATGCTTCTTTTCTACGATCAGTAGGTACCATATGTCCAGCATTTCTTACAGAAACAAATTATAATCCTTCAATAGAAAATACATTTCCTGCATTTTATTGTTCATTAATTATTTTTTCTCCTGGGACATACCATGCTCTCCAATTTTCAGTAGTAGATAGTTCTAATTCTAAATATTAGTATACATAATTCATTTTATAGTAATTAAATCCAATATAAAGTTCCAGTTATAGGTACAACAGAATCAACATCTCCACTGAAATGCATGATTCTAATTTTTTTTGATTTTATTAAAGATTCATAAATATAATAGGATTATTATTCAAATTTTTTATAAATAAATTCTTTATCGCCTGTGCAAACATCCCATTCAGGACTTTCAGATTTAATATGAGTAATTAACTTCCATTTAGGATCTTTAAATACAACATCCATTCCAATACCATCTGTACAGTAACCAAATTCTTCATCATCATCATTTAATTATTTTTTTCGTTTGAATCTCTTTAACATAGGATCATATTTTCTATGTTATAATTCAGGTTTATAATTATAACAATAACCATATACATTATAAGGATTCATAAGAAATACTCTAAAATGATATAATAAAGAATTACAATGGTGAGTAATAATATTAATCAATAACTTCATCTAAAAAATCATAACATTCCTAATGTAATTAATGTAGATTAGAGCATTTGTTACTATTTTATAAATGTTAAGCAAATTAATATTATTCTTCACTAAGAAATCCTTGCCTACCAAAAAATTCAATAGTATGAATTGGATAGATATCAGCAACTTTACTACATTCAGTAGGATGTGTACAACCATTACCAATCATAATTCCTTTAAGATTGATTATATTGTTAGGATGTAATTAATTATGTAATAAAATTTAATTAGCTAAAAGAGGAATATAGATTCCAGCATAACTTTCTCCTGAAATAAAAAAGTCTTTAGTTTAATACTCAGGAAATCTTTAAAAAAAATCCTGAAGTGCTCTCAAATTTTAAATGGCTACTGTATCATCATTTACATGAGCATCACCATATGAATAACCTACTTTAGCAGGAGATTCTAAATATAACATATGTGCCTATTAATAAAATATAGATATATCTTACAAATTTAGTCCAACCCCATATATTCTCTTAGAATTCAGCTGTCCCTTCTTTAAATACGAATGGCCCATTCTCTTTTACTGCTCCTTAAAGTGATGAACAACCAGGTCCTCCATTCAACCATAACAATACAGGTGTATTTTATTCAGAAATATCTTAATCTTCAAAAGTTGATGTCATGAAATAATAATGAAAATATGTTTTATCATCATCTATAGCTTTCAGGTATCCTGAATACATTTAACCTTTAAAATCAAACACACCTTTTGTGTATTCTTTCAAATCATCTGATTTAACAAGATCATCTTAAGCTGTTGAGGCTAATGTTAAACAAATCAATAATTGTATTGTTATTAATTGTTACATTTTATTAATTAATATAATTAATTAATAATGTCATATTTTAGTAAACTATTGCCATTTCCACCAAATATTGAAAAATAAGAAATACCAAATGATGTCAATGAAATTATTCAAACATTAATGACTAAGGAAGCTTCATTGTAATAATGGGAAAGCATATCTGTAATATAATAATTTAATATTATTTTATCTAGTATTCACTATTCAACCATAAAAGGTATGATGATTTCTTAGAATTAATGAAATATCTAACTAATAATTTAATTAATCGATTCAATGATGATTAAAGCAAAAAAATAAAAATTAGAATATATAATTCATTATCTTTATATTATTTGATTTAAGCAACAAGATAAGATGGTTTTGATAAAGCATCAGAGTATTTTGATAATGTTGTTAAAAACTTTAATTTATCAGATCGTTATGATTTTGTCAGTCATACATTTAGTATTAAAGGATTGTTCTCATTTTATAAGGGAGATAAAGAATAAACATTTAATTATTATAGAACATCATTTGATGAAACAAGTTCAGCAAGGTACTCACTTTTGTAATTTATTATAGAGACACTCTTTCTGTAACTCCATGTATAGGTACTGCCTAGGCTTACTTTGCAGTTGGTAATTACAAAGATTCCTTATAATATTTTAAAAGAGCCCTTAAACATAAACCAAATATTGCAGGCAAAGCTAGATTAGGATTAGCATATTGTTATTATAATCTAGAATAATATTCATTAGCTTATTATGCATTTAAAAGAGTCTTATAATTAGTAAACTATTCATTATTATATATAGGAACCTAAAAATGTCGAAGCTCATATTGGATTGGCAGTACTTGCATTTGATAAAGGAGATCATGATGAATACTTTAATAGATTATGCAAAGCCTTTACAATTAATCAAAATCATCCTATTACACTCTATCATTTGAGTGAGCATTATCTATTTAAATTAGATTATTAAAGAGTATTTTCAAATTCTAATCCTAGGCTATGATTTGCATCTAAAATGGATTAAAAGCTTTAGACAATGTTTCAAGATTTTAATTCAAAGAGAAAACTTAAGAAGATTAATTCAGAAATGATTGGTCGTTATTAAAATGTAGATATCTATATTTAATTGGTTTAATCAAATAAATTGAGGGTGAGTATGAATAATCACTAAAATATTATAATCAAGCCAAATAATACAATAGAAATAATGTTCTTGTTCTATTAGGATTATCATAATTATACTTGAATCCATAATCTTAAAATTATACTGAATCATATAAATTAGCAGAAAAAATTGCAAAACAATATGAGAATACAGATTTTATTTGGGAACTTTATAAATAATTAGCTTATATCTAATCTAAAAATTTATAAATCCGAAAACCAGTTATTGAAACATATAGAAAAGCATTACAATACAACAACAAAGATTTTGAAACTTTAATTGAGTTTGCCTAATAAATAGAAAACGAAGATGCCTCAATTTACTATTAAACTGCAGAAGACTTACTTTTATCTAAATTTAATAATCAAAAGTACACTATGATTTTACAAAAGATAACAGAATAGATAATATTTCCAGAATTATACATTAATATGGGAGTTCATTTAGCAAATACTGATTTATAAAAAGCATTAAAAAGTTACGAAAAATGTTAATAATTAATTGAAGAATTTTAAATACCTGATTATGTTGTAGATACTACAGAAGAAGCATCAAAATAAGAAGTTTAACTAAAAAAAAATATGTATCAAATTGTGCTTTCTTTTAACAAGGGAATATTGATGGAATAATTAGGAGATTATGTTACAGCTATAGAATTGCATGAATAATGTATAAAAATAAATCCTTATTTTATTGACAGTTATGTAAGATTGAGTTATTTGTAATTTCAACTTGGAGATTATAAAGATGCTTTGAGAACCATTTCAGACTCTAAAATATATTATGAATAATATGTTAATCATAACAGAAATTATAAAGGATAGAATCCTGTTCCTATGATACATGGTTATATTGCTTATCAATTATAAGATTAAGGAGGAGCAGTTGATTAATTTAAAAGATATGGAGAAGATTGTTATTCAAAAATCTTTTTAATGGCTCATGATTATTAATTGGCAGCAGATAAAACTAAGAATGATGATTAATTGTTCAAAAAAAAAGTTCTTAGATAAATTGCTAGTACAGGTATGAAATTACTATAACATGAACCAAAAAATCTATAAGCTGCTATTACATTAATATTAGTAATTGCTGAATTAGGAAAATATTCAGAAGCTCTTAATTTATTAGGTGATCTTTAAGAATATGCTAATCAATAACCAAGAATTCTTAGTAATTTAGCTATTTTAGATTGTTTAGTTATGCCTAATAATAATTAATCAGCTAAAACATATTTTAAAAAATATTATGAAAAAACTAATTATAAACCAGATGATCATACTGATCTTGCTGTTGCAAAAATGTATTTGAATAACAAAAAATATAAAGATAGTGCTAATATCATTAAAAGATAAATTCTTAATAATCCAGGTGATTTGAAACATAGACTTAATCTTAATATGATTATACATCAATTTTGTTATGAAATACAAGAAGAGAAATCTTCTTATGGACTTTTAAAAACTGCAGTTACTTATTTTTAATGTCTACTTAAAAGTTATGAATATATGGCATTGGGAATCTGTTGGTAAAATAGAGAATAATAACATGAAACTGAACATAGACATATAATTAGATAAAATCATTAATTAATGAGATAGAAGAGTGAAGATAAATTTAATTTTATTCATAGTTTTTAAACTAATTTTGATAAATTATTAAAAGAAGCAGAACTAAAAGAAAAATTAAAAGAAGAAGAATTATTAGTATTAGAAAAATAAAGAAGGGAAAAACTAGAATAGGTTGTAACATAATAAAATTTGAAACAAGAATAAATAGATTCTACATAAATGGAAAAGTTGGCAAAAATTGCTGCAGATTTGCTTAATAATTTGAATATGGATTAAGAAATAGATACCTAAAAATAAGGGAAATAAGGTAAGTTAAGTAAAAAAGAGAAAAAGAGAAGATAAAAAGAATAAGCAAAGGCAAAAAAAGAAGATGATGAATTTATTAATGAATCTGAAGATGAAGATTACAATTCATAATAAGCAGAAATGGATGAATAATTTGCAAAAGAAGAAATGGGGGATGATTCAGAAGAATAATTTAATGAATAAGAAGCTTATGAAAAGAAAACTCAAAACAAATAATAAAAGAAAAAAAAAAAGATTAAATAAAAAGAAGTTAAATAAAAGTCTAGATTATAAGTAAAAATTATCTTAATATTTATTTAGAAGTAAGTTGATTCAAGTGATGCCGAAGATGTTTATGAATCATAGGACGACTCTAAAAAATATGAAGATTTATTTTGAATTACATTAAAACAAAATAATATTAATTTATAAAATAACATAAAATTTATTATGGCAGGAGAGTTTACAGGGATTTGTGGAGCTTGTTGTGGAATAAGCAGTTTCATATTATTTTTAATGATCATTTTATCATTTAGTTCATTAGATTACAATGAAGTTGGTTTAGATTATAGTTCAATAACAAAAACAATATCTCCAAAAATATATTCAGCAGGAATACATTTTTTAGGAATTGGACATGAATTTATAACATTTCCTAAGACAGTTTAAACGGTTGAATTTTCAGATGATAAAAGTGCCGATAGAAAAATGATTCATTCAAGAACAAGTGATGGTTTAGAGGTTGTTTTAGAAATATCATTTTAGTATACGTAAATTATTACAATTATGAGTAATTAGTTATAATTTAACTTAACTTTACTCACTCTATGCAACATATTAAACAAAGCATAAACCAATTCTAATTAGATAGTCAATAGATATATTATCTTATGTTGCAACTTAATATTCTGCATATGACTTTTTTATGGATAGATAAAATATAGGAATAGCAATGTAAGCAGCATTAGATGATTTATTTGAAAAAGAATTATATTGCAACTGTGAGTTTTTTTAACTTCGTTCAGTAGATTTACCTAATGATTTTGAAAATGCTATATGGAGTTCTGAAGTTAAGAAATAAGAGATTGTTAAAGCGTAAGCCTAAAAGAATAAAACTGAAGTAGAACTAGAAACAAATAAGATGACTGCATTATATAATAGAGAAGTAGTTTTAAATTAAGCTTATGGTGAAGCTAATTCTACATTATCAAATGGAAAAGCTAAGGCAGATGCTTTTTTGACAATATAAGAAGCAAATTAATAAGCGTATATATTATTTATGATTATTTTTAGAATGAAATCTTTAAAAGAACATTTGAAATTAAATGGGAAGGGTGTAATTAGTTATTTATAAAATAAAGCATTAAGAGATTATGAAGGTGATGATTTATTAATTTTTATTTGATTTAATAATTTGATAGTTAAAAATTACATTCAATGTCAAAAGAAGAAGATCATAGTGAAGTAGAGGATCATATTTTAAGAAGATTTGATTTGTAAGAATATAAAGGAAAAGGGGCATATGGGATTGTATGGAAAGCATACGATACAAAGACCAAATAAATTGTTGCGTTGAAAAAAGTTTATAGATTTTAAATAAGCTAGGTTTTTGATGCTTTTTAAAATTCAACAGATGCTTAAAGAACTTATAGAGAAGTTGTATTTTTGAAACAATTAAATAATCATGAAAACATAGTTAAATTGATATCTGTAATAAGAGCAGATAACAATAAAGATTTATATATGGTTTTTGAATATATGGAGACAGATTTGCATAGAGTAAGAATAATTTAAATGTTAAATAGGTTATTAGAGCAGAACTATTAAACAATATGCATATATAATATGTTATGTATTAGATTCTCAAATGTCTCAAATATATACATTCTGGACAATTAGTTCATAGAGATTTGAAACCAGCTAATATATTGATAAATGCAGATTGTCATATTAAAGTAGCTGATTTTGGATTATCAAGATGTCTATCTGAAACAGAAAATAATAATGGTTTTAAAATATATATTTTTTCAGAAGCACCAATAATGACAGAATATGTAGCAACTCGATGGTATAGGGCTCCTGAAATATTATTTGGATCTCATTATTATTCTACTGCAGTTGATATGTGGAGTGTTGGTTGTATTTTAGGAGAAATGATATTAGGTAAAGCATGTTTTGCAGGTATGGATTACTCTATATCAAAGGAACATCAACTTTAGATTAAATTGATAAAATTATCTAATTAATTGGAAAACCATCTACATCTGATTTAGAATCAATCAATGCTCCTATGGGTTATCAGATTATAGAACAAATGGATACCAAAAAGTCATTCAGTTATCATTAGTTTTTTCCTAAAGCTAATGATCTTTAAATAGATTTTATAAAGTATCTATAAAAATGAAATAGAAAATTGTTAGTCTACAATCCTAATAAAAGATTAACTGCAGAACAAGCTTTAGATCATCCTTATCTTAAAGATTTTAGACAAACTGAACCTGAAATTCTTTTAGATTAATATATAACTATACCATTTAATGATAACAAAAAACTCAAACTTTAAGATTATAGGGATGCTTTATATAAAGGTCTTATTACTAAAAAATCTAATAATTTAATTAGCATCAATTATTCTAGTTATTAAACTAATAAACAAAGTCGAAATGAACCCAATCCTAATAGTATTGTAGTTAAATCTGATACTGAATAATACATCTACAAATAACCAGCTAATTAACAATAATAAACCAGATGCAAATCTAGATTAGATTAAAGAAGTCAATCAGTATCTAAAAAAATAGCATAGACTTAATATTTTAATTCATAAGATATAATGAGAATATAAAGACAAACTGATAAATCCAAATCTTTTCATATTGATGAAGAAGTATATATATATTTATTAATTTAGATGCCAACTGTTCATAAATCAATTACTAAATAATAATTACTCGAACAATAAGTTCCTACTACTACTCATTAAAAATAGTAAGAAAAATCATATAATCGAATGAGACCTTCAAATGGCAGCAAGTTTTCAGAAAGCAAAGAAAATTCAAGAATTAATTCTGTAGAAGGAACTATTAATAATCAACTCCTCGCTTAAGCATAATATAATTTTCATAAGAAATTATCAAAAAAAAAATAAGTTTGTGAAATCTATGGGTAAATTCACTTTAAAATTATATTAGATAACCTCATACAGGCTAATAAAATTCTAAACCTAAGTAACCCATTAAAAAATCTAAGACTCCAGATCTCAAAAATTATTAAATGGCACATTCTAGAAGTCTATCTTAAAATAAAAATATTTCAGTTTCAAGAAGTAGTAGTAAACCTAAAACTCGAGGGAGTCCGTATCATTCTGAAGGAAAAGTCTTAATAAGTCAACCTGATATGAGTGGCTCTTTTTCTAAAAGCTTTTATAATTTTAATAATTTAGGTAAATATTCTCAATACTCTCTAGTCAACTCTAATTTGCCTTTGTATGCAAAAATCTTGTCTAAACATCAAAACATTGTTAAATTCAATTAATAGAAAATACGCTACGAATCATTAAAGAAATGATTTTATAAAAATTCTTTAATAATAAACCTTAAAAAAATTCTATAAAGATATCAATATCATTAAAAAAAAAAGAATAATTTTGATATTCAAAAACAAAAATTATTATTATTTATTTTAATAAATGGATATTTTTAAAGATTTATTTGCCACATAAGGCTTTCAATTATGTTTGAAAGCTGTTTAAGATGTTTAAGCAACAGGAGATTAGGAAGCTTTATTCAAGCAATGTCAATAAAATTATGCAAATGCATATAAAGTTGTTGGATAAGAGTTTCTTAGATTCTTCAATAATTAGCCATCAAAAGATAGGTATGGTCCTCCTGAAGAAATTTGATTAATAATATATTGAAGCAACAAAAAATAATTTATTATTCAATCAATTAAATAAGAAATAAATTAGAGTAAAATATTTTATAACTATGCTGAATTATCTATTCAATTCGTTACAATAAGTAATTCAAATCTATCAGCATTTACTAAAAAATTCAAATATTTTTGTTTTAATTTATATTACAATAAATGGACTTAATATATAAATAAAAATGGCTTTACAAATTCAAAAAGATTATTTTTAATGCTCTGATATGTAAATTTACTTATATACATTCAGTAGAAATTTAAAATTATTAAAATTAAACAAAAATGTTTATATATAAAAATATATGATTGATATGTACTATCAATCATTATTTTAATATATTTGTCAATACTTATTCTGTTTCTAATGTAAATTATGTTTCTCTTTTTATTGTTTCTGCTAGATAATAGAGTTTATTCATGGAAATCAAATATTCTAATAATTCAGGTTGCTAATTAATATAAAAAAAAATTTACTTTATCTCCCTCTTTCTTGTTTTAAGTAGATGAATTGATTTTATCTGATAAAGTTACTTATTCTTCAATGGTTTCAATTAATTATCGACCATAATTTGAAATATTAGATGTAAATTTAGTTTCTTCATTCTTAAATTTCTCTTCAATAGAAGTTCTATATTGATATAAGAATGCCTAATTAGATTTGAGAATACTTATGTCAATGGTGTTTTGAGTAATTCTAATGGGATTGTTCTATAGATTTTGTCATTCTTAATATTTAGAACAGGAATTTCATCTTTGGAATAGATTTCTGAATATTTTTCATTAATCTATTTATAATGTTAAAAATATGTATTACCACATATGCTTAGAATGGTTATGAATGTCCAGATTTAGCCAATTATAATGAATAAACTAAGACAAAGGCATATTTAACATAGAATTGAAGTCTATTGATATCTTCAAATTAATCTAAAGTGAAATGTCTATTTTAATCTGTAATGATATATAGACCTAGTTTATGAAAATCTAAATGATGTTTTTTTGCATAATCTAAATATTCATATTATTAATCTTATTCTTCATCAACATCAATGATAGGAAAGCAATTAGTGACTTCAATAGTTTCGCCTTCAATAATTCCTAATAAATAGCCATATTAATTAATAGTTGGATTATCATTAGCTAGTTTGATAATTTTCATTGCAGCCTAATATGAATTAAAAGTATTACAATTGTATCTAATTTAACATTGGATGCTTTAAGTATAGGTTATTCTCCTGACATAATATTAATTTCAATAAAACAAATATTTTTAATCACATTTATATTTTTTAACGCAACTTTTCACAAACTTTTCAATCTAAATTATATATGATGGTCTCATTTTCTTCAAGAGTTATAACATTCTAAAAAATATGATAGCATTTAAAGTAACAGTAGAATCTAATTTAGTTATATTAGTTCCAGTAAATATTTTACAACATTAGCAAATTCTTAGAAATTATATTTTGAATAGGTGAAATCTTGAGCAATAGATCTAAGTAAATCTTCGCTTCATGATTCATTACGGAAAGGAAATATAAATTTTTATCAATTTTCAGATCTTAAAATAGTTGGATCTAGAATATCAGATCTATTACAGACATCTATGATAAATATTTATATTCCTAAATTGATCTTATTATTTGATAATAATTCATTTACATCTTTTTCATTCACTGAATCTCCTCTATCTATTCCTCTGACTGGACAAATTGCTTGTCATCAAAAGAAAATTATGCAAGGTTAAGAAGCTCTAACTCTTTAAATAACTAATGTTTTTTTGTAATTTAATACTCCTAAAATAGATTTCTCAAATTCTCCTACACATTAATTTAATATTTCAGGCAGGTTCTTTCTCTCCTATGAAATTTGTTCTTTGATATATTAGCTACTGCTTTGTTATTAAAGTTTTCCTACAACCTGAATGTCCCCATAATAATAGTTCTGAAGGTGGTCTCCCTTTAAACTTTTAAAGAAATCTGGATTTTAAATTATTAACCATCTTAAAATCTATAGGTAGTCTCTTCGCTATTTATTAATATCTTTCCATCTTAATGATAATAAATCAGAAGCAACAGATTTACCAGGAATTCCTCTGGATATACTATAAAAAATCTCTATGATCTAATTTTAATGGGTTTTTAAGTTTTCTAAAAATATCTTCTCTTACTTTTGGAACTGTTATCATGATTTTTTTGCCAAATTTTCAGCTTCAATTAATCTGAATGAGATATAATTACAATTAAAAATAGATTATTTGACAAAAAATCCAAACTACCAATTATTTAAGTTTCTACTCTTCTTTCATTTATCTAATTTAAATTGAAAATAAGTACTTATTAATGTTATCTCTATCTCATTCAATTTTATCTATATAATTTATGAAAACTATCGATGGTGTTTCTAATGTAGCCTATTAAAACAATTATCTAATATTCTTTTCTAATTCTACATTCTTCTTAAATATATTCAATTTATATTTTAAATATAAATCTCTAAAAATAGCCTTTGAACGATAATTCTTTTCATAACGTATTGCTCCTGTTAATAAAATACTTTTTAGAGCGTTGCTTTTCAAGCTCAGTTAATATTATGTGCATTTTTAAAGTCATATATATGATCAATTCTATTTAGCATTTTATTAATTAAATCCCTCAAATGTCATTTAGTTTTAGGAATTATAATAATATTTCCTTATCTAAAACTTATCAATAATTATTCTTTCCAATATTTTAATTTCGATTATTATTGGCATTATCTATTTTACTTTTTTTATGGCTATTTATCATTCTCACCACTAAATCTTTAGTTTCCTTTTATTCTTTTAGATAATTAACTTTAAAATATATTTAATTTAAGATTTCAAAATTATTTTTGGTAATCGAAGATGTTTATGGACTATAATATCCTATATTTCTAAAATTTGATTGGTTTAAATATTTTTGTTATTCTATTATGTTATGTGGAATTCTTAGTTCATTAAATATTTCCTATTCTTTCAATTCAGCCATAATTATTATACAATATAATTAATATAAATTCAAGATTTTATGAAAAATAACTATTTGATGATTGAATCAAAATACAAGCTAATTCAAAAGAAACAATAAAAAATACATATAATCAAAATTGGTAAAGCTAATATAGTTATTAATCAAAGTAATCCATTAACATAGTTATTAATTAAATCTTCATCTTCTTCTTAGTTTAAATCATCATTTTTCCAATAATTATACTCTTAATCTATTTTCGATTATTCATTTTCTGTTTAAGTTATTTTAGATTATTTTACTTTTTCAGTTTAAGGTTCTTAAAAAAAAAACCTAGGCTTTCTGATTTCTTTCTCTTATTTTTAATTAGTTTTTGAATTTGTCGAAAATCCAAACGACTGTTTATACATATCATGCTAAAATCCTCCTATTATATATTTTTTAGCTTTCAAATTGTTTTAAACAAAATATGGTTCTAGTAATAAATTATTGATCTCTTTCTTCTCAATATGCTCATTATGCAGATTTTTAGCTGAAAGAGATTTTTGTTATTTATTTTATCCTTCTAATTCTTTTAGTCTACATTTTAATATTCTTTCAGAATTTTATTTTTGTTTATCTGGCAAAGCTTTAATTCCTCTTACTTCAGTAAAATATTCATTGTAATAAATATTGTTTGGAGATTATGATTGAAATTAATTTATTTTTGGTAAGTGAAATCGATTGTTTGATTTGTATATTCTAGAAATAACTAAGGCTGGTTTATTTTAGAAGCTTATGTTACAATCTTTCATTTAATTAAAATTAAATAATCATATGCGCTTAAGATCAACAATATAATCTTCAAATAGATTAAATCAAAGACGTTGGGTGAATATATTTTAGAAAAGTATGAATAAAAAACAAAGAGTAATATTTATTATAATATTATTACATTTTGAAAATAAATAGTAAAATTTAGTGCATTACTTATTTAAATTTTCTATAATTATAACATTTTCATGATGATTCTTATTATTATTCTTATTATTTCTTTTTTTCTTCATTTTAGATTTATTCCTTATGTTAATCAATATTTTTTCTTAATCTTTCTTTCTTTTTTTCATAATCTAATTTTTCTTATAATTATCTTTACTATTCTTCCTTCTTTTTTCTTTCTTCTATTTCCTTTATAATTTCTTTAATTAATAATAAATACATACATTATTCACGTTCATTATGTAAATTTTTGATTTAAGCCAATTATCTTTTTGTACTAGCCATATTACTATTTTCAAATTATTTCATATCTCTAACAATGGTTGTTATTTTTGACATATCTAATTCTTTATTTTCAGCTTTTCTAGCTTCTTTCATCATTTTTATATCTTATTTTATTTATTCTTCTTTTCTTTATCTTTTTTAAATATTTTCTGTTCTCTCAATTTCTCTTATAAGATCTTCTTAAAATCCTATTCTTCTTTCATATTCAGCTTTCATTTATCCAAAATTATTGGCTGAAACATGTTTTGGAAAAGTAACAGCTGAAGATGATTTGATTTTCAAACTATCTGTTTATAATTATTTAAATTTTTCTAATTTTTTATCAAGTTATTATTATTTAATTTCAAGAGATTATTTATACATTGCTTATTAAACTTCTTTACGAGTCTAAGAATAAATAAATATATACTTTATTCTTAATAACTTAGATGATTCTCTTATGATCATCTGTTTGATGTTATTATTTCATATAATTATGATATTCATCTAACATTTCTTATCTAATTTAAACTTTTTCTTATTTAAGTAATCCTTTTAGTTCTCTTTATAATTCTTAAAATGTTTTCATGTTTTTTTCATTGTCCACTTTTGAAGATAATTCTTACAATTTCTCTAGTCTCTCTATCATATTTAATTCTCTTTTAGCTTATAAATCTTCTAACTCTTTGATTCTCAAATCATTCATGCTTTTAACTTTCTCAATCTTTTCTCTTGGATTTAAATACTATCTTTGTTATTATGTATCCTTTAACTCACTTTTTAAATTTTCAACAATTTATTTAGCTTAATTATAATTGGAAGACTCAGCATCAGATCTATTGTGTAACCATTTCTAAATTTCTTATTCTTATTGAGTTTACATATGCTTTTATTTAATCTTTTATTATCTATGTTTTTCTAATCTCTCTTCAAGCTCTTATTATTTATGTTAATATTCTATTTATCTTGACAATATTTCTTCTTCCTTCTTAGCTTTATGCAGTTCTGCTCTCTCTTTCTTTTTGATTTTATCATACATCTTAAACTCTAATTCCAAAGGTGACAAAGATTTTGTTAATATTGATTTACTCATTGATACTATCGATTTATCAAGTATTATAGACTTCTCTGCTATAGAAGATTACATAATAGATTAATCTGCTACTGACTACTATTATTTCTATTCAGGAATAGGAATGTACTATATTTCTTTTTTTATTTCATCTATCTTCTATTTTCTTGAATGTTCTAAATGATTAGATAATGCATCTATCAATTCTTAATTTATTTTATTTCCCAAAGGATCTACATTTACTAAATTATATATACCTTTTGTTTTTATGATTTAAATTACATCTTTTCTATATTTTTTTTGTAAATCTTAATATGTATACCCAAGTACTTACATTGCTCTCACAAATCTTGGTGTTAGATCAGCTTCATCAATATCATATGGACCTATTTTTAAATAAAATAAAAATATAACCTTTTTCTTTTTTCTATTCCATCATCTCTTATTCATTTTATTATGATTACTCTCCTTATTATTAAACTTATTATTCCTCTTTTTATTCATTTTTATTCTCTTAGCTTTGTTGATTTTATTAAGTTTATTCTCCATTGTTATTTTATTATTAATTTTCTTGTTTCTACTCTCCTTGATTATTCTCTTATTGATTTTATGTTTCTGACATTTTGTAATAAAAATTAAATAATAGATTTAACTATTTAGTGTTTTATATAATTAATCTTTATAGTTCATAATAATTGTGATAACAAATATAAGCTAATTATATTTTTTTAATTTATATTAAATAATCCGAATATTGAATTATAATTCTTTTTTGATCTTCATTCTCTCTATAATTATATAAAATGATATATTTATATATATATAATGAATACATGAATCTTTTTTTAGAATTATTATTTGAATAAAAACAAATCAATTTATTCTGTTCTTTAAGTATCCTGAGGCACCTTCTAATTTAGTAGCCAAAATTTCTTCAACTTATCTAATGATTCCTACTTCCTTGGTTCTTTATTCACTATCTCTAGCATATTAAGTTCTAAGGGCTTCACAATCATTTTCTTTTTAAGTTTTTCCAGCAGTGGCAGTTGCTAATTCTCTACCAGCATCTTCTTTTCTCTTCTTTTATGCTCCCAAAGCATTTTAAGTTTAAGTTAATTTAGCTTCATTATCTTTCAAAGCATTTTAGCTATAAGAATAATAAAATTAATAATTTACAAGTTCTTTCTTTAATCAGCAAATTGAGCCAATAAGTTTTAATAATCAATTTAAGCTTAGATTTCAGCTTCTTANTACTGACTACTATTATTTCTATTCAGGAATAGGAATGTACTATATTTCTTTTTTTATTTCATCTATCTTCTATTTTCTTGAATGTTCTAAATGATTAGATAATGCATCTATCAATTCTTAATTTATTTTATTTCCCAAAGGATCTACATTTACTAAATTATATATACCTTTTGTTTTTATGATTTAAATTACATCTTTTCTATATTTTTTTTGTAAATCTTAATATGTATACCCAAGTACTTACATTGCTCTCACAAATCTTGGTGTTAGATCAGCTTCATCAATATCATATGGACCTATTTTTAAATAAAATAAAAATATAACCTTTTTCTTTTTTCTATTCCATCATCTCTTATTCATTTTATTATGATTACTCTCCTTATTATTAAACTTATTATTCCTCTTTTTATTCATTTTTATTCTCTTAGCTTTGTTGATTTTATTAAGTTTATTCTCCATTGTTATTTTATTATTAATTTTCTTGTTTCTACTCTCCTTGATTATTCTCTTATTGATTTTATGTTTCTGACATTTTGTAATAAAAATTAAATAATAGATTTAACTATTTAGTGTTTTATATAATTAATCTTTATAGTTCATAATAATTGTGATAACAAATATAAGCTAATTATATTTTTTTAATTTATATTAAATAATCCGAATATTGAATTATAATTCTTTTTTGATCTTCATTCTCTCTATAATTATATAAAATGATATATTTATATATATATAATGAATACATGAATCTTTTTTTAGAATTATTATTTGAATAAAAACAAATCAATTTATTCTGTTCTTTAAGTATCCTGAGGCACCTTCTAATTTAGTAGCCAAAATTTCTTCAACTTATCTAATGATTCCTACTTCCTTGGTTCTTTATTCACTATCTCTAGCATATTAAGTTCTAAGGGCTTCACAATCATTTTCTTTTTAAGTTTTTCCAGCAGTGGCAGTTGCTAATTCTCTACCAGCATCTTCTTTTCTCTTCTTTTATGCTCCCAAAGCATTTTAAGTTTAAGTTAATTTAGCTTCATTATCTTTCAAAGCATTTTAGCTATAAGAATAATAAAATTAATAATTTACAAGTTCTTTCTTTAATCAGCAAATTGAGCCAATAAGTTTTAATAATCAATTTAAGCTTAGATTTCAGCTTCTTAGTCATCAACTGCGGATTATTCAATTGATTATCTAAGTTCAGCAATCTTATCTTATGTTTATTATAATCTTTCCTTTGAGAAAGCTGAGGCAATTGAAACCAAAGCAGCAATTGGATTACTCTTACCCATATTGTGTAATTCTAAAAAGACAGCCTTTGGATCTTATTCTGGTTGAATTGCTGATAATTTAGCTGCTACAACATTCAATGCTTCAACAACATCAGCTGTAGACTTAATTCTTTAAGCAAAAGCTTCAGCATCCTTGGCTCTTTATGTTCTCAATGTCTCTTCTTATTCATTAAGAATTCCTAATTAAACTTAAATATTTTCAATTTCAGATTCTAATTATTAAACTTAAGCAGTCAAGGCAGTGATTTCTGTTGTTGATTCACTGATTTCATTTGAAGCATAATCAATTCTTCTATTATAACCAGCTATTTCAGCAGCACAATCAGCTTCATCAGCAGCATGTTTTAATTCAGCTTATTATTATTGTAACAATAAGTTTTCTCTTAATTCTTAAAGCATTCTTGCAATATCAGCCAATGGGGCTTAGTTTTTCATTTAAAGAGCTATTGTATCAAGTAATTTTCTTCCCAATGCATGTTCTTCAATCTATTTTATTCAATAATTATAATACCTCTTCCAATTCAGCAAACACTCCTGCATTTGGATCAGATGGCTTTTTAACGAAGACTGCATTTAGTGTTACTAATCCCAATAAGAAGCAAATTGTGAATTTCATTAATATTAATATTTATAAAAACGGATTTTAAATTACCTTAAAAATTATTATTAAACTATTTATATCATATTCATATACTCAAACATCTCATTTTCTTTTTATTTTTAATTTAAATACTACTATTCAATTATTTAATTTTATCAGTATTCATTTTAAAACTAATTTCATAAAACTATTAAAGCATCATATTATTATACATAATAATATTTATTAAAATGTCTATCATTCATTTACAGTATTAATTTTACTAAACTTAATCTAAAATTTTATATTTTATAATTACGATCATATAAGGAATATTTTTAAAACCAATAAATAAATTACTGATAAATATTTTAAAAAAAAAATCTTATTTAAAGGATTCTTTTTTTAAAGAGCATTTTTCATAATATTAATGCTGGCAATTAAAGAATTTATAAAACATTAAAATATAATTAAACAATTTAAATTTTTTTCTTTTATATAGACAGATATAGTTTTTCTAAAGAATATTTTATGAGAATTAATATATTACAATTTTTTTATTCATTAATTACATCAACATATGAAAGAATAACAAATAACAACATAATATTCATTTAGAAAAGTATTCTAAATATTGATCTTTGTTCATTTTAGTAAATCCACCTCCTAATCTTTATTATAAACCAATTTTTTGATCTGGTATATTTTAATAACTAATATCTTATTCCAAAGACCATCTACTGTAATTAAGATCTGAAAGGATTGATTCTACAGATTCTTTTTTTTCAACTGATAATACAGGTAAAATATTTTTTCCACTTTTCCTGTGACTTATTACTTAAACTTTTTATACTGCCTATCTATATTTTGAAGAATATTAAGATTCATTTAATTATTTATGAAATGCTTTTATTTGCACTCTTTTATATATTTTACTATATTCTTTTATCATTTCTATTCTATTTTGCTTAGCAATTTTACCTTCTATATGATGAAATTTTTCTGTAAAATCAAATTTATTAGGGGAATAACTTTCTTATCTATCAGTATAAGCTTTATTTGCTTTAATTTTTTAATCCAAAGTTAATATTCCATAGTTTGCATTCATTTCTTCAGGCGTAGTATTTTACTGTATTTTTTTACATCTTATAACAGATCCACCTTTAGTTGGAAATTATAAAGGTTTAAAAATCATTTATTATTCTTTATTTCTTCTTTTTTCTCTATGCTTATACATTTCTTCATATGATTAGAATATCATGAAATCTTTGTTTTAATTAGCTATTTTCATTAGCTCTTCTTTAGCCTCTTTTAAATAATTTTACATTTTTAGTCTGTCTTCTAAACTTTGTTTATGTTCATCCTAAAAATTATTTTATTCATCTTATTCTGTAAAAATTCCTTTTTTTTTATAACCTTGTATTCTTTTTATAATTTTCTTTCCTGGAGATTATTAAATAACTGTTTCTGACAACATTTAATAATTATTCTTGCTAAATTTAATTTGTATGTGAGTTGCGAAAGTATCGCATTAAGAACTTAATATAGTGTACAGCAAAAATCATAGATTTGGAATTAATGGTCAAAAAAAATATTATGAATCATTAAGTTTAATAATAAATTCAAGACTTCACAGATTACGAACTATTTTTAAATCCTATTTAATCTTAACTTGCTGAATTCGAAATAATTTTTTTAGGAACTTCCTCCAATTATACTGGAGTTAGAGGAGTAGATGTAGTCATGTACTTCATTATTTAAATTGAATCATTATTTTTTGGGGATGAAATTGTAGTTGACTATTCAAAAGAATTAGATTGTATAACTGATAGATTCAATTGAGCAATTATTTTCTAAAAATAAATCAATATATATTTCTACTTAATATATTCTTTAGCATAAATCGATTGATTATTATGAAAATTCATCATCACAAATTTCTGAGTTTTATAACGAATAAGTGTCTAAAAAATGTTGTGGCTCTTTAATTTCTTGAATATATTGCTCAATATAATCATTTAATTTCTATTATAAGTCTTCTAAAGAGCTTGATCTTTTTCGACCAGTTGGAGAATTCACTTATAATTATTCCTATTGCTACAATTTTTCTTATGATTTTTCCAGTAGCAATTTTACATTAAACTCTTGAATCTTAAACGATTATGTACAAGAACTTTACAAATCATTTATCTAAATGTATTTCGAAATAATTGACCTATTCATCCTTCTCAATTTATTTGCCTTTCAAAACTTATGATGAAGTTATTTCTAGTTTATTATAAACTTCGTTCTGAAAGTTCAAGCATTTCTTTGAATTTTTCATAAAAGATTAATAAATTATTATTAAGCTTTAGATCATTATGATCAAGAATATTATTAGAATTTAAGTAAATATCAAAGAAAAAGTAAAATTTCAAAGAGCTAACATGATTTTGAAAACAATTGAAAATTGTTGTCTTAGAATTAACTCAACTATGAATACAAATAAAAGTTCACAATATTTATAAATTATTTTTGGCCATTAGAAGATAAATTTTTACTTCATGTTTAATAAGTATTATGAGGCGAAATATTCAATAATTTTACGTTTAACTTTTAAGTTTTGTAAGATTTAAGTAATTATATATTTTAGCTTAGATACAGGTTGATACTAAAAATATTGAAATTAAAACAAATTAATTTCTATGAAGGGGAATGATCCAAATATTAATATTATATTATTTAAGAAGAGATTCATTCAAGTAATATTAAATATGAGATAAATATTATATAATTATTTTACAATTAAAAATTAAATGCAACAGGAAATCTAGGAAGAAGAAAAAAAATATGAAGTAAAAATATAATTTGAATAATATCATTCAGAATTGATTGAATAAGTATTATCAGTTGATAATGAAGATTGTATATTACAAATGAATAGCATTGGTAAATTAAAGAAATAAATTTAGGAAATTAATTGGTGTTAACTTTTAAGAGTAATGACGCAAAAAAAGTGAGATCTTCTGTTAAACATACAATCGATTAACTATTGCTTGTTCTTGAGACTATAAATTATGCAAAAAAATGAGTATGCTTAACTTAATAATCAAAATTTTATTATATATCAATAGTGAAAATCAAAATATGCTAATATAGGTAGGTGATCACTTGGAAAATCTCTATTAGGTAGAGCTACTTCTTATTAGAGTAAGCTTTCGTCAGGAATTCTTAAGATCTTTTCCAAATTAGCATTATGATAGAAAATGTAATCTATACAGCCTTTAAACTATACTAATACAAAAAATTTACATCTTTTGTATAATTAGTAAATTTAGGGAATGGATGATAAGCACTCTACCAATTCAATTTTGGAGGACCATAATGTTCAAATATCTCCTTTTAGAGCTTAATTTAATTTGAGGACTTCTCAATTCTTTCAACAATTGGTTTATTTTTTTTTATGTATTGAATTGAATTAGAATGAGGAAGGCTATTAAAATCACCACAAAATATAAGCATTTAATTATCTGTTTCTTTTTCAGCCTCCATCTTTTAAACAATTTGAACAATTTAAAAGAATTTTAAATCATCTTGGTTAGGATTCCAGAAAATATGTATGTTTCCTATTACTAGCTGTTTTTTTGTTAATCTTTATTATATCTCAAAAAATAATTACATATGTTCTAATTTAACAATTTAAAACACATTCTGCCTTTGGTATTAAAGAGGTAATCCATAATTTATTGCCATCTTATCAAGGGAATACTCTGAATAATTTAACAGCTTAAATTTTTCAATTTTGAAAGCAATTAAGCATCCATCTGGTCTTGAAGGTCTTTACACGTAACAATAATCATAATTTAGTTTCTTAAAATGTTCTTAATAAAAGTCATAGTTATCCACCTCTTAAAGGCAAAATATGTCAGGATTTAAATTTTTCAATTAATCTATAATTTTAGTACTTCTATTAGCAAACTACAAATATTGATTGTGTGCGTAGCCAAAATGTGACTGTTCGCAATAAATAGCTGCTAATATATTATAAGATAATATTGAAATTGTGTGTCTAAAATTAATGAATTCTGGCTAATATGAATTTTACATAGTTAAATTATTACTATGTTTCGTTTTAATACTATTTATTACTTATCCCATTCTAAATTATTATTAATTAATTAATTGTAGAAATAATTAACAATGTTTTACATTTCAAAATCATAATTTGTTGATATCTCATTCAATTTTTAAGATGAAAAATATTTATAACTTGGAGAATTCTATGCATTTTTAATACTTTTAGGTAAGATTGATAAATAACAATGTGAATATTTTGTATTAACAAGTATTTAATTGAATCTAAAAATAATAAGGAATTCTTTAGATTTCAAATAATATGGTGTTCTATTGTTTGTGATAATAAATTGTATTATAAATTAAATCTTTTTTTAAAATAAAAAATGGTTAAAAACTCAGCATAAGACCCACAAGATAATTCCTTATAAATGAAAGTACATAAGAAGAAAATAATCTATAGATTAGACAATACTTAGTCTCAGGTAGAAGACTTCCATCAAAAGAAGATCCAAATCCCAAAGTTATAAGTATGAGAATTTTTGCAAGAAATACAGTTGCTGCAAAAAGTAGATTCTGGTATTTAGATTATGCAATATTCTAGGTGGAATTTAAGAAGATTAAATAAACTTAGACCCTCTCATGGTTAGATTTTAGCAGTTCAAGAATTATTTGAGAGAAGAGACACAAATGTCAAAACTTACGGAATAGTTCTTAAATATCAATCCAGAACAACAATCCACAATATGTATAAAGAATTTAGAGATACAACATTGAATGGTGCAGTCTCATAATTATGTATTAAAATAGTCTGAATTTTTAGATTAGGAAATGGCTGGAAATCACAGAGCTTAACCATAAACTATTCATATTCTCAGAACTTCTGTATTAACAAAGAGTGCTGATATCAAAAGAGGAAAGACTAATTAATACAGAGTAAATAAAATCAAAATATTTTTAGGGAGATTCAATTAAATTCCCAATTGTTAAGACAGTTCCTAGAGCTAGTCATAAAAAATTCAGAACAATATTCAAAGCTAAAAGACCAAATCTATATAGATCATGATCAAATAATTATTTAGTACAATAATAATAAATTAAATAAATTATGGTTAATAAAAATATTGATTTATTGCTCTGTATTTTCATGTATTCAGCTATGATCTACTTTTTAAAAAGAAAAATGTAATAAAATTATTTAACTTTTGAAGAATTTTAAAATATTTACTATTTATTCAAACTAAATAAAAGTTATAATTCAAATGAATCTTTTAAAAATGAGCCCCATTCTTAATCCATTAATCATAGCCAAAGTACGGGCTGGTTTACACTCTTCATTTTTTAATTCATTTAATATTCGTAAACTTCTTTAATGCCATAAATCATAATTACTAAAACAAGTAATGGAGGCTATGATTTTATAATATAATATACTCTATTTATTAATCTTAAGTAAGGTTTTAAAACCATCAAAGATGTCAGAAAATTCAAAGATGTAATTCAAGCTACACATTTCGGAGACATGAAATCAATGCCATATTCTGCTCTTCTTTTTTTCATGATAAACAGCAAAAGACGAACAAATGAGCGAGTTAATTAAATAAAAAGCTAAAAACTAAGTGTTCTTTAGAATTGTACTCATTTAATAGAGAGAGTATAGTATTGCTGGACTTTTAACTAATAAAATTCCCTAATAATTTTATTATCATAATACATTAGTTTAAAAAATTAATAGGGCTAGAATTAAGGGATGAAAATAAGATTTCTCTATTACATATTCTGAAATAGTTTAGTGAGGAAATACTTATACATTAGGCAACTTTCACCAAAAAATATATGAAATTAGTGATTTACCTATTAATGTTAAGGGCACATAGTTTGCTTTAAAGATTGCCCTACTTTTTGTGAGTCTTGCAATTTATTCGAATTTTTAATTCATATATTATTTTATAATAATTTTTCATTAAAATATTAAATATTCAATATTCATAGTTAATTAAACAAAATTGTGAGTCTAATCATGCTTACAGATCTTAAGACATTATTTACATAAATCAAAATCTGGGCATTCACAACAGTAATATCTTAGGTTATAAATTGGTTTAGCATAACAATAATCACAAATAATTTAATCATGTATATTCTTTTTATGTATTTTAAATTTTTTCATAAGCTTATTTTTTTAATCCATTAATTTAATTTATGTATGTTATTTAAGTTTATTCCAATCAATAAAATTATTACATAAAATAAAAATATGAGCAGCGCAATGCTCTTTCTCTCTTCTTAACCCATTACACTTCTCGCAGATTTAAAAGAAAAAACAAACTATACATCTAAAATAATTATTTTTTTCCAATTTCTAATAGCAAAATTAACATTTGTGATATTCAGTCTCATCTTAATGATAAATTTAAGATATTGAAACATGTTAAAATTATTCATTCAATTATTCAATTTCTTAATTATCCTCACTTAATTATGAATACCTCTTAGACAATTTTTCTTACCATACTTCAGCATCTTAAATCATATCCTTAGAAACAAATTCATCCTATTTTAGATTAATGATATAGAGCAAAGGATAATTTCTAAAAATTATTGAAAATTGGATACCCTTCTTTTAGATTTTAGATCTTATTCAAAAATAATTAAAAATCTAGTGGACAAGCAAGATAAATGACTCTATCTCTGAAGTCGAGACAATAACACAAAGTAAATTTAAAAGGTAAAAGAAATTTATCATTTAAAGAGTTCAAGAATGATTTAAAATCATTAGTTAATTTGATTTAGGCTTGCTCTTTATCTATATTGTTGTGTACTGTAATTGTAGCTGATTAAGGTAATCTATAAAAATTCATTTAAATATATATACATATTCATTATAACATAAATTCATTCTAATTCAATATCATCTAAACAAATTTTGAAGAGATCAGACATTTATAATGTGGCAATAGGTTCTTAATTTTCATTCAAGCACACTAAACTACCTCTAGAAGAGAGTAATAGATTTTCAACAACCTAAATAAAATTAATGAATACTTCTTTTAAGGTTTATTTCATATGAAATAATTCTTTATTACAGATAGAAAATCCAGCAAATTGTTTTTTCTCGATTTTGATAAAGTTTAATAGATCTATAGCTGGTCTATTCAACTATTAATAATACTTAGTTATACCATGTCAAACACTTAATATTTAAGAATAAATAAGAAGTCTCTTCTATCAATAAGTCCTAAATATCTATTATTTTAATCAACGATTGGAATAGCATTACGTTTGATAACATAGATCAATTTATAAAAAACACTAAATATTTGGATATAATTACTCATATACATTGGTGTCAAAAGGAAGTTTATCATTTAATAGTAAAATGTTATCACTAAAATAATTGATTTCTAATTCATGTTGTTCAGATTATTAATTGTTTTGATGATGAACTTCAACTTTATGAGATTTCAATGATAATTATAAATGGAAATATTAACTAAATCCTTTAACAAGAAATGCTAAAATATCTTTTTATTAGAGAATGCCTACGATAATTCTAGATTCAGTATCAATAACTACAATTCTTGTTACACCCTACTTTAATATCTTTTTCATAGCATCATTTAGATTATCAGCCATGTCTGCTTAAACTAAACTACTTTGATGAAGACTTTCACCATAAGAATTGAACCAATCTCTAACTGAGATTGTCTTCAAATCAATTAACAATTTGTTTATTTGCTCTTATCCTATTAACTATTTTAAATGCACAGGAGTAGTACGATCTTCATCTTCTTCTTCCATAATTGGTTGAACCTATATTTTACTATTTCCCCACACTGACTAAAATATACATCATAGATTACCATTAGGAACACCATTCAAAATATTTTAATAGCATTTAAGTATTATTCGAATCAAATCTGTTTAGGTGAATACTCCATCATAATAAGCTACATCTGGATTCCAAAACAATACTTCATCAATATGTGTATCAATAAACACATTAAAAACATCAAATAGCGAAAATGATTAATCAATCACAGCCACTTAATTATTGATAGATAAGCAATCGTAAAGAGTACTATCCTATAAGAAACAAGTTAGAGTTTTCATATATTGATCCTTGATTATGTCTTCTTTACTTTACATCCTTTTCATTCTTTATAATATTTAAAATTGATATAATTTTTTATTCAAAAATCACTTCCTTCCATAATGATCATCATTTTGATAACCATACTAATCTTTCTATTAATATTATTTCTAAATCTTGTTATTCGAATTCAAAAGTACTTGTTACCTTTTATTCCATTCTTCTATTGCCTTGTTTCTAGTTATTGGGTTTTCTCTATCATAATCTGTATCAAATCCCTAACATCCTTCGTCATAGGGTTTGCTCTAATAATTTTATTTCATTTTATACTTATTCATTGTTAACAACTGGAAACAATCTTTCAGAAATATCTTCCATTGGTAAAGATGCATATACGATAGCAATTACCATTAATGTAACATCTAACAAACTTATCTCTTTGAAAAATGCATAAGTCATAATCATTTCTCCAAATGCACTCCATACTATTATGTATTCTAACATCTCGATCATTTCTATAACATAATTCAATTTTTTTATTACCTGTTGATAATTAAATGCTTATTGATTCTTTTACTGTTCTTCTTCTTAAAATATTGTAATAGTCAACATAATAATAAATCAAAATACCAAAGGCACTACATGCAGTTCCTAAAGGTATAGCTGTTCCATATAAAAATGTAAACCACATTGTTTTCATTATGTCTGAATATCTTTTTGCTGATAAATAATCAGGCTCCTCCATTAACTTATTTGCTTCCTATTATGTTAACAATGCTTTTTCTCCTTTCCTTATTAAATACCATCTCCATATGTTTTTACAAACACTCCAAGGATCTACACACCATATAAATGGAGGTAACACAGCATTCAGAATGAAAATTTAACTTTCATTTTATAAAAATCCTCCTGCTCCTTCGACATTTTTTAAAATAACAATATCCACAAGGAAACTAATTATTGCTGCATTTAAGAATAATGCTAAGGCGTACTTATAAACAAAAGAAATTTAAAATTTTGTTTTACTAGATATTTTTTCATCATCAACAATGTAATGAACAATTTTTGCAACTCCAAATTTGTTAAAAAGCACAATACTCAAAGAAATAGCATAAGATAAAATATTAATTTTTAACATGGCATCATGATCTAGCTTACCTTTGATTTCTTCTTCTCTTGCTTCATCACCATATTTAGCAACTTTATGAGCTATCAAATAGATTGAATAAAATGCTATAGCTTCAACTAAAATATAGATAGCCCAAGCTTTGATTCTTTTACTAATTTTTTATTCAGTTTTAACATGTATGAATTCCCAATCAACTTCATTGGGTTCAGGAGCTTGTTCTATAAATAATTTTTAATTATGCCAAGCTAAATCATTTGCTTACAAATTAGGTAATTTACCTTGATTCAAATAAGATTTCATTCTTTCAAATTATGTATGTGGATTTTCACTTAATACTTTGTTTTTCATTTCTTCATCATCAAAAGAAATAAATGCAATACCTGCAAATTTTTTATAATCTTATTAATATTTTTATTCTAAATGATGAACTTCATGTTCTTTTTCTTCTATTTTTTAATTAATTTCTAAAACACTTGAATGAGTATAGTTATAATTATGTTCAACAATCAATTCTTTCTTTTTTTCAATTAATTAATCTAATTCTTTTTCTATAACAATGACATCCTCAATATCATATACAAGAACAACTTTTTTGACAACGATTGATTCTCCTACAACTGCTTCTTTTTCAAACAAATTTTTGAGTTCCTATTAATAGTCAACTCCTAATTCAGTAGGAATATTTTTGACACAAACAGTGTAATCAGCAGGAGTTAATAATTCTTCATCAATATTTGTATCAATTTATCTTTAACTTTTTCTGAAATATAATAATACACCCATAACAATAAAGAGATTTAAGAAATTAAGGATTTGAACATGTTCCATGGCTTGTCGATTGCTAAATTTTGATTATAGATTACTCTAATTTATTAGCTAAAGATAACTTAAGAAACCAGGAGTCAGAACAAAAAGGTATTTCCGCAATATGGCCTTCAATTTTTTCTCTCTTGGTGTGACTACAATAAGAGCCTTGATAGTTAGTGTATAAATTGTAAAGTTGTTTTGTCAATAAAGTGATAAAGAGTATTAGAATGCAATAACGTAAATAATTATAGAACAAAGTGAATCCTGAGCCAAGAAAAGACAAGGCCATAGGATCAGAACAATAAGGAATTTATTCTCTATCAACTTCAAAACCACAACATGGACAAGTCTCAACTTAAAAGAAAATAAATAAAAATTACCACTAAGAGTCTTAGTAGGATCTTTCTACTTCTCTCTTGTAGTTTTTCTTGATAGAGCATGTTTTCTAGCTATATCCCAATTACAAGGCATCTACAATGGATGGTAATGTTATCCTTCATGTTTATTATGATTTTAATGAGTTTAATCAACATGACTTTACAAATGTTCTTGATTATTTGGTTATTAGTTTTAAGACATTCTTGAATGATTGTCTTGATTGTGCAATTAGACATTCTGGGACTAAATTAATTATTATGAAATTAAACCTAACCGATTGCATTAGAAGGGATTTCATTAGATGGTCCCATTTAATGTTATTAATTAGATGATGGTTAATTTTGATTATGATTCTGCATATATATTTATAGTTAATAATTTTTATTAAGTGAGATTTATGATAAATATTTTATTATGTAGTCATAAAATTCTTTTACTTTATTTGGTAATGCTCAAGTAAATGAAACAGAGTCAAACAGTGAAGTAAAGAAAAAAAGAGATGATTTTGCTACAGAAATCAGATCAAGAGATAGAAACAATCTAATTAATCTAAAAAGATTAGCTTAAAATGTAGTTCATGTATTTATTCAATTTTAGAATTAAAATACCCAAATTTAAGATTAATTTCCTTTGATTCCATTAACACTTCCTTTAGATATCTAATAAACTTTAAAATAATAATAAGAAGTCTTATAAAAGACATCATTTACATTTGAAGATTTCCCAGATTTAATAAAAAAAATCTATTCTTAGGATGTCGTTTAACTTCATTATGGAATTACAGGTTTAAGAAAAATGCTTTCAGTTGAAGTAAATATTAGATTTAAATAAAGAGTGGTGCTCCTATCTAATAAGTAATAGATGCAAATTTAGTACCAAAGTTAATAGAAATAATATAAAAAGAATAAATTCCTCAATTAATCCTTGAAGCTGCTTGGGCATTAACCAATGTGGCAAGTGGAACTACTTAATAAACCTAATCAATTATAGACAAAGGAGGAATCAATTTGTTCATAAAGTTGCTGAGTTCACAATATAGAGACATAGCAGAATAAGCAGTTTGGGCCATAGGTAATATTGCCGGAGATTGTACATAATATAGGGATCTAATTTTAAAATTTGGAGGAGTTGATCCACTTATAACTATCATAGAAAACGCTCAAAATAAAAATACAATCAAACATTGTACATGGTCTTTAAGTAATTTATGTAGAGGTAAACCAATTCCTGAATTCAGAGTAATTATTCAAAATTAATATTAAATAGTATGTCAAAAATGCATTACCTATATTCTGTAAAATAATCATAAATGAAATTGATCCAGAAGTATTAACTGATGCATGTTGGGCTCTATCATATCTTAGTGACGGAGATAATAGTAGATTATAAACTGTTATTGATTCTTAAGTTGTCCCAACATTAATCAAATTATTAGATCATTCTTCACTTTAATTAGTTATTCCAACATTAAGAATCCTAGGTAATGTTGTTACTGGGGATGAAAATTAAACTACCTATGTACTAAGCCAAGGATTGCTCAGTAAAATTCCTAAGTTGCTTTCTCATGATAAAAAAGCTCTTCGAAGAGAAGTATTATATTTTAATTATAATAGGCTTGTTGGACCATTTCTAATATTACTGCTGGAAGTAATAATCAAGTTTCTCAAGTTGTTAGAGATGCACCTATTCTTGAATAACTCTTCGCTCTTATGACTAATGATGTTGAAGAAATAGTTCGAGAAGCTACTTGGGCCATTGCTAATTCTACCAAAAATGGAAGTAATTCAGATATTTAACTTCTGGTTTAAAAAGGATTATTAAATGTTTTTAAACATTTACTTTAGGGTGAAGACATCTAAATATTGAATGTTGTTCTTGAAGCCCTTTTTAATGTTCTCAAAAGAGGTAATATTCTATTCTATATTACTTAGGTGATTAAGATTTCTAAGATGATAATTATTATTTAACTACAATTGAACAAAATGGAGTTATCAAGAGAATTGAAGATTTACAAAAACATTCCAATCAAAATGTTTATTAGAAATGTTTTAACATATTAGAATAATATTATGAAGCAGAATCTGAATTATGATGTATTGTTATTATTCAATTTCAATTGTCAACTGTGTGTTATTTCTTATTTCGTATTAATTAACAAAATAAAAGTTTTAATCAATTTATGATCTACTTGAATATAGAAATGAATTTTCAAAAATTAATATTATATTTATAATTCATTCAATTTTTTAAACCTTAATAATCACTGAAGAATCATTGAGTTTTATACCACTATCATCAACTGGTTTTTATTTAAATGAGTCAATCTCAGTATCAAGATTTTATTCTTAAATTCTAAACTATCTAAACTAATATATCACAACTCCAACTAAATAAATAAAATTAATATTAGATACTAGATGTTAAAATGATTACCCCTAATACAATTAGTAAGATTCTGATTAGTTTCCATTATTAAGAAAATAAATAGGTTGTTACAACTTGCACAGTAAAATTCTTAGTTCTTCTGATGATTTTATTAGGAGATATATTATTATTAACAGAATATGACTGATTATATTATAATGTATAATATTACTTAAGAGATCTATGAGCATCTAATTTAAGAATATAATTACTGTTATCAGAAAAACAAACAACTCTTGCTGGAACAAATCTGAATTTAGTAAGAAATGCATTTGTAGCAGTGACACCAAAGAAAAAATCATCATATTAATATTCATCTTGATTAGCAACTTTTAATTTATCTTCTTCATAAGTATATTAAAAAAACTAAAAATCCCTCATTCCTATTTAGGTGAACATAATCTTTTCTTTATGTGGAGCAAGAACATCATATCCATTATTAAACACAATTTAATGATGATTTACACCACTGATTATAGCAAATTCATCTGTAGCATCAACATCTACTATTCTATAATTACTTTCTTTTTTTGTAATTATTGAACAAGATTTTTCATTAAAATTGACTAAATATTCAATATAAAAATAGTTGCCATTAACTTCATAGGCAGCAAATAAATTCTTACCATTCTTTGTATCAACAGCAATTCCACCTTTTTGAGATTCTACCTGAATTATTATTTCAAATTAAAAACCTACTTAATTGACAAACATGTATGCTAAGATCAATCCTAATTTTGCATCAAGTAAATATAATTAATATTATCCATCTTTAACTTTTACAATTGAAAAATCTTTTAAATCTAATAATTCATTTTTTAGATTAAAATCTTTAAATGTTACTGTTTATTTATGAAAAACTTCAGTTTCTGTAATTTCATAAATATCCATTCCTTCTTTTCCAACTGCTGAAAATAGATATCCATCAATTTCTTTTGTTAACCCTCTTTGCTCTCTTTTAACCCAATTTTAAATCTAACTAACAATCATAGATTTAAAATTATTCTCCATCTCTTTTACACTAAAATATTATGCAGAATCAGAATATAAAACAAAAGCCCAATTATTTTTTTTAGAATATACTAATTAAGGTAATTCTTCTCTAGCCTTAATTGATGGAATTACTGGTTAAAGATTAGCTTTCCATGTTACACCTGCAAAATCTTTAGCATTTCCATACATTGTAAATCCTTATTTTTATAGAACATTGTCATAATTAAATTTTATTAAATATGCTATGTCATCAGAAGTTATTGCTAACATTCCATCATTTATATGTACCATTCCAACAAATTCTCTAAAATTTAATGGAGTATCCATCTCAAATTCATAACTAAAATTTTATTCTCATAATTTACTCTTTAAAATCATCCTATTAAATTATTGTAAATTGTTATGTTTCTGTTTATACAGTTTATTGTCTAATCTAACAAAAGCTATTCTATTAAAATGGCATTAATAAAGCATCATCTGCTTCAGGCATTTAATATATTATATTTGGCTCTCCTAAATGAGTAATAAATGTTTCAGAAGATTCTTTTATTTCTACAATCTCTAATTCCCCTTAGCATATGTTAATCAAGAATAGTAAACTTAAATAAAACATTTTTAGTTTATATTATATCATCAAAATTTTGTTTAATGCAAATTATAATTAATAATCCTTTATTTTTTTTTGACTTTTTGTTCTAGTTGATCCAAACTTAATATATCTCAATGTCCTTAATTAGTAATTTATTATTTATATATATTTTTATGATTCAAAATACTCAGAAATTTAGAAACTGTGGACATGGGATATCATTAAATTTTGGACCTAAAATATTATTACTCATTGCATAAGTTTCTTAATCACTATATTTTCTATTTTATCTTTTTCCATTTGACTTTATTTATTGTTTCAAAATTGTTACAACATTACCATTTAATACTACTTATAATTCACCTATAGGTTCTCTATCTTTCTTTAAATATTGCCAATTCATTTCATAATCTGTTTTCCCTTGTTTATTTTAATAGTCAACACAATTATCCAATTAAGAATTGCAATTTCCTTATTAATTATTTCCATTATTCTAATTCTAATCCATTCTCAAGCTATATCCTTCTGAATTTACATTTTTGCCTCTTTTTTTTTAATAGTCTATTTGCTACATTTATTCAAGCTTCCATTACTCATAATTTTAGCTCACTACATTTTGTATAAAAGAATTACTCTTTTTTATTTTTTTTTTGTTTTCCTTTTTTTTAATAAATTTATTTCTTTTTATACTTTTATCTTATCTTTTTCTGAAATTCAGTTTTATAAATTATATTTGAAAAACAACTGCTTTCTTATAAACTATTTAAACTCTTCTTGGCTATATCTAAATAATATTATCTATAATCTAATGATAGTTATTAATTAATTTTATTTAAACTTAAAATGGAAATATGCTCATCTAAGCTCAATTGGCTTATTCGTATTAAGAAATTATTCTAAAAAGACAATGTTCTCAGTATTTCTGAATTGATTAGTTAATTAAAAGATGAAACTATTATGGAATGTACAAATCTATAAGATGAATTGTTTTCTTTAGATGAAGTTATTGAAGAAGTATATAAATTCAAGAAAAAAAGATTAACGTATGATGACTTCTTTAAAATTATTGGTAATCTACATTAATAGGATCATTAATTATCTACTTGTGTCAATTCTTTAGCTGATTCTATTAATGATTTAACTTTAAGTGATACTAAAGGGAAATAAGAAATTAGAGTATCTTATAATGATCCTACAAAACTCATAAAAACATAGTAAAGCTATTAAGTTACAAGGCTATCAAAAAGTCCTAGATTAAAAATAGAAAATTTATAGGAAGCATAAAAAAAATTATTAGCTAAAATCACAGATATTGAAAATGAAATAGAATATGTATTTATAGTAATTATAATTCAAAGTAGAAATAATAGCATTAGTTAAAGAAACCTCATTAATTATTAATTAAAGAATTGACTAAACAATTAACATTAAATTCAGATGAAATTTTATTAAATGGTGTGTCGAATTTTACTTTATAGGATTTTTATCTTGTGTTTCATAATCTTAATAAAGCAATATTTAATATTTCGATATTGATATTTTAAGAGAGATGTTAAGAAATTAGAGAAGTCACAATGATTTTTAAAAATCTCTAGGCATTAAGCATAAATAATCTTAATATTTAAGAATTAAAATTAGAAGAACTCACAGAATTAAAAGTCTTATCTGTTGCTGGAAATCAGTTAAAAAATTTAGATGGTTTACCTCCCAATTTGATAGAACTTTATGTTTAAAATAATCAAATTTCTTCATTGTCAAAAACTAAATTTCTCAAGATCTTTAATATTAGTGCAAATAATCTGATTTAATTGAATTAATTAACTTATATTAATAAATCCTTAGAATTTATTAATTGTAATCATAATATGTGTTCAAACTCTAAAGATTATAAAAGATTATTATTCAAAATTTTTCCAAATTTAAAAGGCGTAGATAAAGAAGATTTATTATTACATTCCACAATCTAATAGCCTGACTTTCATTATAAAAAATAAATGATGGATTTTTCCTTTAGTTAATCCTGATTATAAATTAATTTATTTTATAACCAATTTAATTTTATATTTTTTCTTAAATTTAGAATTATAAATCAACATTTCTTAATTTATTTAAACTATTTATAAAGCATCATTATTTATAATTTATAATATTCAGTTAGTTAATTCCTTAAATTCAGCCTCCAGTTCAGAAACTTGATTTTGTTATTGTTATTATTAGGATCCCGATACTTATTACTAATTATTTATAATTTAAGATTAATTAATTGAGCTTTAAATCTATACATTTTAAAATGTAGATTATTAATAAGTATTTGGAAGATTAGGTTATTATACATAGTTCATAGTAAAACAATTTGTACAATTAATTAGATTTGATACTTAATAATAAAAACGCATATTTACTTCCTTATTGATACATAACAGTTATTCTGCATGTACCACAAATGAAATAGGCAAAAACTAATTTATTAATTTATTTGCAATTGTAACATATAAACGCATTTTTGTTTTTTGGAATCATTTATGGAATCAGACAAAAAATACATGTTGTCTACATTTAACTAAAATTTTAATTAATTATTCACTTGTTTGCATTAACATCTTGAATTTTAACTTGAGAATTTTAGTTAGAATTATCAGAAACAATCTATATTGCAGATAGAGTATGATGTTAAATTTGATTAAATTATTGATGAGAATTTTATATTTGATTCTATAAAATTAAAGAAATTTAGATTTACTTATGGAACTTATTACATAGATTAAGTGGATTGTTATAATTAGTTTTATTGATTAATTTATTAACTTTATCCTGATCTTAGATTTGAGCTCTAGCTACTTTTTAACATAGGAATTGGTTCTTAATTTAAATTAGTCAAAACAACATTTTTATTTTATACTCCTAAAATATATTATAAAAGAATTTACTTGCATCATCAATTGCAAATTAATCTAAATCATCTCCAAAATCTTATAATTCAAATATTCCTTCTTCTTATTGAGAATTTGTATATTTAGAGTTTTATTAATTAGACAGCAACCCAAGCTTAGGATCATTAGACTGCATAATGATAAAATAATTAGAATAATTATAATTTTTGATTTTTTAAAGAATTCTTAAATAATCCTAAAAAAGCCTTTATAACTATTGAAACTTTTATAAAAAAGAATTCTAATCTATATAAGAGTAGAAAACAGAATTAATTAAAAATTATATCATTTTTAGAGTTTATATCTAATGAAAGAGAGTCCAGTCTAATTATATTTTTAATAAATAAGTAAATCTTCGTGTCTCTAACTATTAATAATAATAGATACTTGTATATTAATTTTGTCTTGGATTGTGTCACTATATTTAAAATCTAACATAATAAATTTGGAAGCATATTAAATTATGTCAATTAAATCAACAAGATTAAATCCAAAACTAATTTAAGCAAATTCTGTAAATAATCTATTAAATGATTTCTGAGCTAGTGATTATAAAAGAAATTTACAATCAGCAAGGATAAATTTACTTGTCTTTGGAATTTCATAATAAATGTATTCTTTTGTGAATTATTCATATTCTAAAGCTAAAACAAGATACATAAAAGAGGCAACAATTTTTCTTGGTTTATAACTGAGAGTTTCAATATCAAGATAGCAACAATCAATAAATCCTTGTAATTTTAACATAACTTAAAAATAATATAAAATTAATACTTTTATATGAAGAATTATTATTTGATCTAAATTTTTTGTAAACATCTGTAATAAAATTATCCCATTGATTTGTGTAAAATTCAATCCATAAATTAATAGTTGGAATATTCAAATGCCATTATAAACTCTTACAAATTTCTTTCTCCATTTCATATATTTTATTTAAAGAATAACCATAGTTACTAGCCTTTTCAAAATCTTTTGGGTTTTTTGCTTCAACTTCCTTTAATATATATTGATTAATTATTATACCTCCATTTTAGATGCTATTAACATAGATGCAGTTCCTAATAATTATAATTCTGATTTTGTTATTGCTTTTTTAGATAAATAACTATCAACATAAGCAACTGCCAAATAATAGGTATCTCTCTTCATAAAATAAACAGAACAAACTTCAATCATCCAATCCATTAAAATTGCTCTCATTAAAGGAGTGATTTATGTTTATATTGATTATAGATAATCACTATTTGGAGCATATTCAATTTCTTAAAGCATTAAAACTTGCAAAGTTTCCTAAGAAAAACCACCTATTTGTGAATTTTAATAATTAGGATTTTCATTTTGTAAAATATTATTATTTTTTGAATTTGTAGAATTAGGTAATATGGTATTAGCATTATCACTAAGAATTGTAATACTTGATTCATCACATTCTAGAGTAAGTCCTATTTATTTTTACTCTCCCATTGAAATACATCTAGTATTCTTTTTATGTTTTAATAAATTATTAGGGCTTTATTTTTTTATTGTTCTTTCACTTAATTAATTTGAATTATCTTCTGGTATGAAAAATTTAGGAACATTTATTTTTTCAATTTGTTTTTCTTCTCTCTAAGAATTACAACTATTAATTTAAATTTATCTTTACTTTTCACAATTAGAATAATAAGAATTAGTTGTATTAGTATTAGTATTAGTATTTTAAGGTATATTAGAAATCATAAAATAAGCACCAGAATTGCCTTAAACAACATGACTATATTATCTATGATTCTTTTTAAAATGAGATTTATTGCTATTATGCTCAATTGAATTATTTCTAGAGACATTTTAATCTTTTAAGAATGACTCAAATGTTATTTATTAATTTTGAAAATCCTTTCTTTCCCAAATAGCTGATCCCTTCAGATTTTCATTTTGTATATTTTTTTCTATGCATTTCGGTTTGCTGAATATAGGTTTCAAACTTAATTATGCTACTTTTGTTAAAGTTTGATTAGACGTTTGTTAAGGTACATTCATTTAAAATGGTACACAACTTGATTGTTTTTTATTTATCTTGTATTTTATATTCTCAGGTTAGGATGTTGGCTTTACTATAAATTAAATTTACTTAAATCGATATTTTTTTATGAAATTGATTCTATTTATTGTATAATGGTTATTGTTAATTTTCATCAAATCTCATTAACGATATATTCTGAATTAATAACTATATATACATTAAGCTGTTAAACATTTTCTTTTGGATTGAAATAAGGATTCCACTAAAAGTTCATTATTTCAAATTTAAATATAATTATTGATAAAACATATAAATTAATACATCTCCAAGTTTTTAAATTTATCTTTCCTTATATACTAATTAACCGCCTAATCAATTTATTCTGAAAATTAAATACATAATACTCTTTCATTATAATAAACTTTGAGCTCTTAAGATGAAATTTAATTTTTACTCCTAGAATAATGCATTATTTTGGAATAATTGAGACTACTCTTCTTGTTCAATTCAATTTTGTTATGATTTCAATTTAATTTTCCAAACAATTGATTATAATAAATAATTTATCTTTGAAGCACTTTTTCTTTTTTATACAATTAAAATGTTAATCTTGTCGTCTTGTATAATTTTAAAAAAATAAATCTATTTTGTACATAAATCTTATATTACAAAACATAACTAATAAAAAATTGAAATGTTGAAGTTTTTTGTTGTCGAAATGAAATTTAAATTTTGATTAGATAAATAAAACACCAACAATTTATTAAATTAACAAAAACTATTTGAACAACTTAAAGTATTACAAATTTAACCAGATATTAGTTTTATATTATTTTCCTTAAAATTTTTGATCTTATTTTATTCATTTTATGTACTATATTAATTTTTTTAATTATATGAATAATATATCTGTGCTTTCATAAACAATACACAATTATTGTTTACAATCATATACTGCTGGAGATTTTGCGGTATTAATTCAATTTGACTCTTTTAGAAGAATCAATAAGTTTTAGAACACTTAAGAAAATTCATATTGGATTGGAATAATTTACAAATATTGAAAAACATAATAGAAGTTGATTGTAAATAGGAGACTACTTTTGTGATTTACTAATTACTCCAAAAAGCTATTGCTTCAGGTTGTAAATTTATTAATGTGCTTCCAACTCCATAAAGAAAATCTTAAAGTTATGAAGAATATGAAAGGTGTATAAATGTTCAATATTTTAGTAATGAAAGATAGCATTTTACTACAATTGTGACAACTCATTTGGAAATTGTGATTAATTATTTTTCAAAAGGTGTGTAGCATCAAACTTATGTTTAAAACACAGTTTTGTTTGCCTTAGCCTATATGATGAGAAAATATTGGTCTGAAATTATTGCTCCTGAATAATTGGTCGAGAAACTAATTAACACATTTTTTTATAATTAAAATCTCTAAATTTTAACTTTAGGATGCAAATTATTTGAAAATCTATTAAGTTGTATTCGATAATATTATTATGCAACTGGTTATCTTGAATTTAGAAAAGTCATGATGGGATTTCAAAGGTTATTATTTATATAAATAATATTTATAGATAATCTTTATCTACTTTATTAGAATAGACTCATTAACTAGTCTAAAATTAGTTAAAAATTGGGACCTTTTTATAAATTTATTAATTAGATAAATCTTATACTGATTAATTAATATAATTACTTAATTCATTCTTTACATTTAATTTCAATTTAAGTTTTTATGAAATTGATGTTGATTATGATTCAAAAGAAAACTTTATAGTTAATGTATAAAAATAATATAGTGATTTAGTTTCCTGATTGTTATTTTAAAATAATAAATGACGAAAAATTGAATCAAGAATATTTTAGAGCAATTATTGACTTTTATACTGTAGATTAATCCATTTCATTAAGAATACTTAATATAATCTAAAGAATTTCATCTGCAAGATTATCTTTATTTTTTGCAAAACATAATTTTAAGAAAATTGTTAGACGAACTCTATGGGATGGTTTATTATACCTCTTAAGTAATTATGAACTTTACTTAAATAACAGTGATTTTTCTAATGAAGTTTGTTCTTTTGCTATTAGATTAGTTGTATGTTTATAAAAGTTATTTATTAGTCTAATTTTACTTTCAAAAAACTACGAAAATTTTAGGATTTGTTTGATTAATGTGTAAACTAATTAAATAAAATAAATCATATAATTCTCAATAATTAAGGAATAAAGCTATCCTCTAATAGTACTTTCATTAAACTATAGGAAGTTTGGCATTAGTTTTTATTCTAAATTAATATATACAGTTCTCTTTATTAGCAATAATTTTAACTTTTGTAAAATTCTGTTAATATGAGTTTTAAATTATTAATTCATGCATTTTATAATGGAAATCCATTTTCTGAAATACCATCCAATTATCCTATTAAAAAAATTAAAAAATTCTTGGAAAAAAGTTTTCATTTATGTGTTTAAGTTTATTAATAAAATACAATTGAATGCATAAATTTGATTTCTGAATTATTAAAAAATTTACCCATATATGTATTAAATATTAAATATTTTAGCAAGTTTAAACATTGTAACCATAAGAATAAATAATTACATTAAGTATATAATTAATAAAATTATAGAAAAATTTAGTGCTTTATTATGTCTAATTTCAGCACTTGTGTTAAGTCCAGCCTAATTAGAATTATTAAATGGAGAATCTCAATTTCAATAAAGTAAATAAGAGGGTCAACCATAAGCACGTATATTATTATAAGGAATCCTTGATTTGATTGCATTTACAAATAAAATTAATATTCCAGCAGATGTAAAATTTAAAATAAAAATAGAATTATATTTGTAAATTGTACCATACTAGTATACTAATATTTATTCAAACATATATTTCTTAAACAATAGAAAATCTATATTATGAAGAAACTTAAAATATAGTCATATCTTAATCGTATTTGTAATAAATAAAATTTATAATAGATCAATGAGTCTGGGGAAAGACAATATATAATCAAATTATTTAATTATCATAGAAAGTTGTTTAGAGAAATGGTAATTTATAATTAAATTTAAGCTTTTAAATATTTACTTTTCATGATCCAGACCTAGTAGAATATAGTTTTATAATTTTGTAATATACATATGAAAAGTACTTTAGATAATAAATAGTTTAGACTGAAGAGATAATTAGATCGAAGATTTTTTAGACAGTGTTCTATTAGTAGTATGTTGAAACAATTCTTCTTATAAATGGATTTGACATGTTTTAATGAAGTTTAGTATATAAAAAAAAGAAAACAAGTTTACAAATTAGTTTCTTTAGTTTGGGTTGATGATTAATTAGATGATTATGTACCTGCACTAGTTGAAATATATAAATAAATAAAAAAATCCCTTACAAATGAAACAAATAAAATAAATATGTTGAAATATTTATGGGATATGATTGGAGTAGTAGATGAATTAGAAGTAGATAATATATACAGAGTATTCTTAAGAATTGTGTAATACAAATAATTAAAATAGTTTTTCTGATTTATCTTCTTTATTATCTTCTGACAATACTTAGATTTTTGTGACAGATTATGATTCCTCATTAGGATTAACAGCATTATTATGTTCAATATTTAAAAATAAGTAATATATTGTATTTATAATTTAGAAATACAAGATTATCAAATGAAAATATTTAAATTTTACTTTATTAAATTTATGGTAAAGCAGCAACCTTCTTTATTACTTCTATTGATTATTTATTATAATAAGTCTAAACTAGTTTATAGCAAGGTGAATAAGTAAAGGAAGGTATTTTAAAGAGAGCTGCTAAATTATTAAAAGTTATGGGATAGATTTCAAATTCTAAATAAATTAATTAAGGGTTTTTTGTAATATACTAAGATTCTTCATATTTAAGTTTATTTAAGAAATAATTATAACTTATAACTGTTTTTAAACCTTTATTTCTTAATTTAATAAACTATAAAAAGTATTTGTTTGAATGTTTGGAAGGAGTTTGTTCAGAACATAGTGAAACATTAGCATATAGATGTGGTTCAGATGTTTATTTAGAATTATTGATTATAGCAGAAAGTACTTTATAAGAAATACTAAACTTCAAATAACTTAAAGGCGATGAATAAATTAATGAAGAAGCACTTTAATTATCATAAATTGCTAGCATATTATGCAATGTGATGCAATTTTTAATTTAAGAAGGAGTAATTGGTGAATAAGTTGATACAGAAATGATTAAGAAAAAAACATTAGAAGTTTATACTATTGGTAAAAAAGTGTTAAATTCCATTTTTTCATTATCTTTTACAATCATTGTTGCATTTCCTAAAATCTTAAAATTTTCAACTCCTAATAGTGAGATTTTATTTGCCATTTCATTATTTAATCCAACTGAGGTATGTATTTGATTTAATTTAGTATTAATAATTGTTGGTTCAATTGGTTTTAGAATATAAAAATACTCTTGTATTGCCATCATAAACTTTGGAAACTATTTCATTAGGATATCAAGGTATAATAAATAATTTTAATTAGTTTTGAACAATTATTTGAATAGTACTACAAAAGAATTATTTACTAAATAAATTAAATAAGCATTAGAATAAGTTTGTTCATAAGAAGAATTCTGAATTATTGTATTTATCAAATATAATATTATTATTTGTTCTCTTCCTACGTATATATATAATATAAATATTTTTATAATCAATTATTTACATTCAGATATTTATTATAATGTTGAATAGTTCTTATTTTTAATAATATGATTATTTAAGATCTTAGAATTATTAGAAAGAATAGATAAAATTCTAATTTTTATTAAGGACTTCAAATTGAATATTATGAAACATATTATTTAAATACATTTATATTGTTAACAATCATAAAATTATATTAATCAATGAGGTAATAGCCCTACTTCATTAAACCTGTAAATCATTTGTCATGTAGAAATCAATCATCAAAACAAAGCTTTAGTTAATAATAAAGTGATGAATCAAAATCAAAAAGTCAAAATAAATTATCAAATATTAAAAAACCTGCTCCAATAATAACCTAAGCTATAACATCTCCTCATCTAAAAAGGGCAAATAATTAGTATAAATTATAGTTATAATATAGATTGAGAATTTTAAAAAGTAATAAAGTTGACTTACCTTCCTTACCTTCTCCTTAATTGTAATAATAATGTGATTAATCATTGTCTAAATTTAAAAGCTTCGAAAATCTTAATATTCAATTGAGATAGCCAACCCCAAGAAGATTTAAATCTGATGAACCTAATATAAGTGAACTCGGTACTTAACCAAAAAAAACTATACGCTTCAGTTAGCATAGCAATATAAGATTAAGGAATGATTCAGCAAAAGCAAGAAATAGATCTAATCATATTCCATTTTAAAAAACTAATACTGAACCAAGCGAAATTGTACATTCTCCAGAAGTACATTTACCAAGAAGAAATTTTGATGATTCAAGAGAAATTTTGTATTAATTGCATAGAGGTTACTCAAAAGAAAAGTAATCAATTTTAAGAACTGAACCAGATGATCCTTATAGAATTGGCAGTATTTGTGAAAATAGAAACTCTACAAATCTGAAAAGATAGTTAGGGCATTAATAAATTAATGAATCCCAAAGATTTCCTACAAAACATCATATAGATATGCCATGTGATGATGAATTTTCTTAGTTTTTTAAAGAAGATGATAATTAAAATAATTTTAAGAATACACAAAAAAATAATAACCATTAAAATTAAATTAGTCAGCAAACAAAAGAAAAAATATTAGATTTGCTATTTCTTTCAACAGGAGAATTGAAAAAAAAATTTAATGAATAAAGTAGGATTTAATATTCAAAAATCACAAACAAAGCATAATAAAATAAACCAATAGTACCAAAAAGTAAATTTCCAAATGACTTTTTTAATGTTTTGAATTCTAATGAATCTCAAATATTTTGATTAGTATAACTCATCTCTTATTATTCTATTTTTATATTTTTAAATAATTATTTTTTCACTCAATAACTATTAAAAAAATTTTAACAGTAATTGAATCTAATAGATATGATATTTAATTCATATTTAAATAGCAGCATATTTAAATATAGGAAGATTTAACAAAAAGAATTGAATGAATTGATTAAATATAGAAATAAATATAATTTAAAATTTTAGGAAGGTGCATAAATTTAAATTATAAAAGGATGAGATTAAAAGTAGGAAGTCAAGTTTGATTAAAAGCAAAGATATTAATGGAAATAAAATAAAATAATAAAAATTAGTCAAATGTTTGTAAATAAAATGAAATAAGACGTCATATAATGAGGAATAAAAACGCCTAACTTTTTTTTTGTTTTTCAATAATATTATAAATGAAGACAATAATCCTTGCCTTAGCACTCATTGTGTTAGTCTCATCAACATAAGCTGATGTTATTGCTACAATCAAGAAGATTGACAAATCACCATTCGGAAGAACATTGTTCGATACAATTTGGCTCGAACTCTAAACAGGAGATCCATTGGACAGATTAATCTAAACATTGACAGATTTGGAAGACAGATATGTTGCTGAATAAAAGGAAGATGATGCCAGAAACCACGAATACTAAGATGCATGCACAGTTGTAAGATATTTTTCTAATACTTTTCTAGGACATCTCAGCTTTCGATAAAGATTTGGCTGAATCTAACAGAAAGAAGATTGAATTAGAAGCTAGATTAGAAGGATAATTATACCCATAAAGAGGAATCTTATAAGGATTAGTTGCCTAAAAATAAGGTGAAGTCAAGGGATACTAAAAGGATTTGGATGAGCTCGATGCTTAAAGAGCTGAAGAAAATGCTGACTTTGAAGAGAAAGTCTTAGAACACTAAGAAGCAACAGCTATCATTGCTGAAGCTAGAAGACTCTTCGCTGATAACATTGAACACGAATCTTTCATCTAAAAAGGAAAAGCAACCAGATAACCAGCTCACAAATTCACCAAGGAAGTTGCTAGTATGATCTAAAAGCACTTCACATAATCTGCTAAGAAGGCTGCCAAATTCTAACACAGAAAGGGATATAGCAAATTATTCAAAGCTTTCGCCACAATTGCCTCAAAAGTTGAATAATTAGCTGATGCTGGAGCAGTCTCAAAGATCATTGATTTAGCTGATGAATTATTAGCCAAGATTGCTGACTCATTATCCTTATTGAGATTCGCTGAAGACAAGAGAGTTGAAGCTTATAAGAAATCAAGAAACTTTGTTGTCATTGCTCTCACTGTTGCCGGAACTGCTCTTGCTAACGCTTAATCAGATTTGGCTTCTTTGAACGATGTCATTGCTTAAGTTGAAGCCTCACTTGACACCACCAACTAAAGAATTGAAAACGTTACTGCTGACAGAACCGATAGATTCACCTAATGTGAAGAAGCTGTTTAAGATTACTAAGATGCCAGAGCTGCAAGAACTTCTGACAGAGATGTTGTTTCATAAACCATCGGATTAGTCAACAAGGAATTAAGAACCTTAAGAGAATAATTAGCCTTAAGATAATCAGCTGGAGAAGAAATCTGATAATGATTCATTTATCATTAAACAATTCTAAATAAACATCCTTATTTTCTTTTTTTATTATATTATCATTATTTATTTTTACTATATATTATAATATTAATTTAGTAAAAGTTTCAATTAAAATCCTCATCTGTTAACTTTATATGAATTATAGGTCTAACTAAATTTGGATATTCTGTAAATATTTAATTTAAAAGATCTAATTTTAATGTTCCAGGTTATTTTTTAACTTTATTAACACTCTTCTCTTTTCTTTATAATACTCTATCAACTGATGATTTACTCTTAATTTATAATTAAAATAATATACAATTGCCTCAGTAAACTCTTAACCTACTGAATTTATTTGTATATCATTCATCTGCTATTATAATTATGATTTTTATTATTTAAGATTTAAGATCTCTTAATTAGCTAAACCAAGTTATGATTCTAATTAGTATATATGTTTTTCCATTTATTGTAGTTTTTAAATCATATATTCTTCATTTTATGGTGTAACTATATGTTACTAATGCATTCAAATTCGTTAATTATTTATATTTTTTTATAATCAATATATATTCATTTAATATAAACAGAATCAATAGAATAATCTCTTCTTGCATATTTACAATTTTCCAATGACTTTACTCTTTAAGGTCTTTTTCTAGTTATTGTTTTATTTATTTCTTTAAATGGATTATCTTTTAAAATAGGTATGTATGAATAAGCATCATATCCAATTATTTTTCTTAAATAATCTAATTTTATTGGACTTTGATTATTTTTTATTTTAAGTTTTTATGAATAGCTCTCATCCAAAGTTATTGTTGGTTTACGAGCTCTCTCAAAATGAACTTTGTTCAATAAATACTATCTTTCAAATCCATCAAGTTCTCTTGGAAGTTTTGAAACATCAAAATCTTAATTTAATTATTTAACTTTACGAATTATATCTCTAAATTAATTGAATTATTTACATTATTGCTGCACCTCCAGAATTCTATATATTACATTAACTATATAAATAATCTAATAAACTATCTTTCTTTTACTTTTCCAAGGTTATATATTTTTATAATTCCTTCTCTAAATTTATTTTCTTTTAGATGCCAATCTAATTTTCTATTTTTATCAAATAACGTTCTTTTTTCTTTTTGTTTATTACTTTCCATAATTCTGTATATTACTCATTATATTCATTCATACATTAATCAATAAATTATTATTGTTATTGTTTTTGAATACATTCATTTCGATATTTCTTTTGTATTTTTTATAGTTGATTTCCATTTTATTTAGAATTAGTTAAATATTAAACGATCTAACTCATCTCTCTTGCTAAATTAGTTGATTTTTCTTCCAATTATTCTATCTTAATTAAAATGTATTAATACTTCTTCTTCCTTTTTTTACAATTTATTAGATAAATTTTCAATTGCTGATTTTTATTAAGATAATTTCTATTTTATTGAAGATATTTCATCTTTTATTTTTTACAATTAAACATTCATTTAATCCTCAAAATCTCCAATGGAATTTGTTTTTTTAACAATACAACTATTTTAGATTGATATTTCAGTCCTCACTCTTGATTTCTTTGTTAATTAACTATTCCAATTTTCTATTTTACTATGAGATGTTCCAAAATCTTCTTGTTGATTATCTGATACAATTGTTTAAAAAGTTAATCTTTTCATTATTCTATATATGCTTTAATTGAAATAAAATAAATATAGTTAGATAGCTTAATTAAGAACTAAAATTCAATAAACTATTTTGGATTGTATTAGATTAGAAAGATTAAGATAAATAATTTAAATAACTTAAATAATCAAATAAGCATAAAAAAATTCAGAATATAAATATAAATAAAATGAGTAAATAAAATATGTAAATTTATCTATTATTCTAGTCATAATATAGATAATGGAATATCAAAAGTAATTGATTCAACAAAATAATCAATTTCTAAGGAGAATGGTAATGAATTAACAACTTTTTAACTAAATCTTACAGATATTCATTAAGGAACTGAAAGAAAAAGTAGTAAATCATGTAGAGATAATTCAAGTTACACTCCTCATCAAAATAAATTTTATGGATATTGTCAATTCCCAAAATAAAAGTTAAATTCTACAAAACTTAATTAAAGTCGAATGACAACGTTACAATAATAATCCACTATTTCAGTTGATAAAGCCTAAATTAAATCATAACCTTAATCAGCCTTTATTATGAATGGTAAACAATTAAAAGTTAAAAATTGTGAATTACTATTTGAAGATAATCCTTATCACTTAAGTGGCAACATATAAGATGTTATATAAAATTATGAAAAAAGTACTATTCAGAGCTTTGTTTTCAGAAAAGGTAGTTCCTCCATAAATAGAAATAAATCTTAATCTAACCAAAATCAATAAAGGTTTGTGTGCAAGTATATTAATAATAGGCAAATTCATTCACCTCCTATTAAATTAATTAACAAATTTATTATAAATTTAGATCAATAGTAATTATAAAATGAACAAACCAACTATACAGAAAATCTTAAAATTACTCTTGGAACTGATAGAGGAAGATTAACTATTTAAAATGATTTTCATGATGATAAATAAAGCAGATCCTTATCTAAGTCTCTATATTAAACTTTAGATTTCTCTTTACAAAATGATAAGCAATAGCCAATGTTTATGAAGTCTTTTAAAACAGATATTAATCCAAGCACTATTTTATGTGACTAAAATAATCGAAAGGTTAGTGAAATTTATTAATCATTTATATTTAAATCAAATTTTTCAATTGATTCTAAAAAATTAATCACCACTAAGAATTAATTAGAAAACTCTTCTAGACTAGAAAAAGAATTAGAATTATATCCTGAAGTCAAATAACCAAAGGAATAAAAGAAAATTAAATAATATAAAACAAAAATATATACTGAATCAGAGTTATCATAAAAAGATAAAGACTTAAATACAAATTATCTTATTTGAAATATTATAAATACTTATAGAAATATAATATTATATTTTAAATTACTTTCATGGTGGCTATTATTATTAATCAGAAAATTATAAAGGTTTAGTAAAAACTTAATAGAACAAAAAAAAGTATTTTAAAAATAAATATACATTAAATTGATTGTTTAAATATAAAATATTAGTTAATACTTATCTAACATTTATTTAGATTTTTGCTATATTAGTCTTCCATTTTTATAAAATATGAAAGTTGTTTTTTGATTAGTTTTTAAGTTTCATATTTTAATTTTCTTTAAATAATATTTAGAAGATAATACAAACTTAACTATATGATTAAATCAATTAAGATTCTTTTTTGTTATACAAATATATTATGGTCTGAAAAATTAATTATAAAATCATTTCATTTCATGTATTCCATAAAGTACAAATGCAGCTCCATTTAAGACTTTCAAATTACATTTAGGCTTAGTTTACATAATAATTAATTCTGGTTTCAGATCTTAATTTTTGCCATATTCAGTAATGAAATCTAAAGCATATTGATCAGCATCTTTATCAGTAATAGGCCAAAGTGATCCAAATAGAGATGGACAACCTCTAAGTAGATATGAAACTGCCAATCCATGCCAATCTACATGGTCTAGATAAATTTCTTAAAAAGATAGATTAGTTCCTTTAAATTTTCCTAAATCAATCATTTAAGCACTACTACAACCTAATAAATATGGTCTACCACTTAAATACATTTAAGTTTAAAATACTTATTTTTCATTAATATACTATTCTCCTCCTCCATGTCCTATATAAAAATAATAATCTTTTTTTTATAAACATTCTACTATTAATTCTTTATTAGGTTTTTCTCTTACAATGCCTTTTAAATTATATTATTTTAATAAAGGAAGAATTTTCTTTTCTGATTTTTGTAAATCATTTCCTGGATTCAGAACATAAAACAAATCTTATTTTGGATCTGTTGGTAGATTAGTTAAATCTAAAATATGTCCTAAAGATAAAACTCGATTAAAGACTGTATTTTTGATATGATCCCATGGTAGTAATTATAATTAAGGACTCAAAATAAGTAAAGGACTATCAGATTTATAAATAAAATCAATATGTTCTTATAAAGCATATTCTATACTTAATTATCTTTTAAGTAATTATTATTCATAATAATCTCTTCTTGACCACCATTATCCTGGCGCACTAGAAGTTTCATCTAAACAATCAATATTTTCTTAAATTAAGTTTAGATAATACATCAAAGCATCTTTAAATTATAAACATTTATTAATTAAATTAACTTATTTATTAAGACATTATTTAGTAAGATGACAATATTTAGATATTAATATTATTTTTTCACCATTAAACTCAAAGAAATTTATTACGATAATGTCTCTTCTAATTGAGATATCAAATATACTTGCTAATTCAGAAGTTCTACCTAAATTTTCACATTTCATTATAGATATATCTTCTTATTATAAAAGTATTCTCTTTTAATTCATTTAAAATGAAGCTAAAGTTGCAATTAAATCAAATTCAAATTTATTTTTATCATACTTTTTTTATAATGGACATTTACATTGTATCTATTAAACAAATTAAGGTTAAGAATTTGTCAAAAATTCTTTTAATCTTAAATATAAATACATATATAATTTTGATTAATCGATATTCTAATGAAGTGCTTATGCTAATTAATTTTATACTAAAATAAACATCTAATATCCATAATTACAAATATTTTAACTAATTTATTATTCACATAATCCTAATACAAGAACAGGAATTATCTATTCTAAAATTACTTAATCTAAAACTAATTCATGTCTACAATTTTCATCAACTAAAAAACAATATTATTTAGCATCTGTGCATCTAAATAATTATTTTAAAATTATGCAATTGGTTTTTAATTCAAATGATCTTGTTTATTTTAACAATAACTTTTCATATAAATAAGGATTTGAATGATTTAATAAACATAAATATTCTAAAGTAAAATTAAAATATGCTCTATAAAATTTTCCTTTTAATAAATTATTGTCATCAAAACATTATACTAATTTAGCATGTGATTCTTTTAATTTAGCCCACTAACTTCTTCTCTAACGATATAATGATTATCTTGCATTTTCACTTGTTACTTATGCATAGTCTTGTTTTTTATTCAAATATTTAACAACATTACAAATACCATCTGTTATCTACTACCATTATTAAGTATCAATCAACCATGGTATTTGAGAATATATATTCACTAAAACTGTTATTCCTAAAGCTCTTTAGGAAAATAAAATTATTTAATTAGAAATAGTATTTATTGCTTTGTAAAAACCTAAGTATTTTAAAAATTTTAAAAGCTTGTAACATATTTATAAATAAACATAAATAGCCTCTGCTCTATAATTTATAAATAAAGCTGGAGTACATAATTCACCATTGCCTAAATAAAATGAAATAAATTCTTTATGCTCTATCTTAAATATATGGATATCTGATTATTAGAATAATTCATCTTAATATTTAGGCTTTTCTTAAAATTCAAATAAAGAACTAGTAAGTTGAGGCATTAATTATTCCAATATTTATACTTTAGTTATTATACTGACTTATTTTTAAAGTAATAATTTTCGTGCATGCTTTAAAAATTTATTTAACGTAGGGATTCCCTATAAAGATTTTAATTTTATATCTGAACCTAAGTTCTTTTTTAATTTCTCTATTTTTGAGTAAAAATTGATTTCTTTTATTACTAATGTATTTGGATATTATTTTTTTAAATCCTTATAATTTTAGGAAGATTTTGATAATTATAAAAGTAAATATTCTGGAACACTATCATAATAAGATAGAATTGACAATTTCAACAATAATATTTAACGATTATCAATCTTATGTAATTTATATACTCTTTCAATTAAAGCTAAGTTTAATAAAAGTGTCTTTGCTTTTTTTAAATCTACAATTTCATTATTAAGTGGGTTATTAACAAGTTTGCCATTATATTTATAATCAGATTCCTAAGGTAATTTCTTATCAAAATTATGTATAAATTGCATCTACATAGAAAAATATTCCATATAAAGATTTTTATTTTTTGGATTCTAACAGATAACTAAAATTAAATGAAGAAGCTTAGATATAATAGATATATATTCAAATGAAAGACTTTAAGGTTATTTGATATTTACATCTATTTCTAATTATTGATAGATCATCAATAGTGTACTATTTAAATCTTCTTAAGAATAAGAAAAGAATTCAGTCAACTTTGTTTGAAGAAACTTTTAGTCATATCTATATTACAATAAGTACACTAATTCAAGGAATTCACAAATGTCTCTTCTGGGATTATTTGAGTCAACTAAATTTGTATAAGTTAATTACCATTACACATCAATTCATATAACTTATCAAAATTGGCAGCAAGATAATCTTTATCCTATTTAATAAATATTGAAGTAATTAAATTATTTATTGTTTTTTCTTTTGAAACAGTTGAAAGATCAATTTATTAATTACTAAAAATAGCAAATTTATGATATATTTCAGGCAAATATTTTTTAAATATAGGTAATAAAGAATCTATTATTTATTAATTTGGCTATTGTTTCAATAATAAATTAGCTGATTCATTAACTTTTTACATATCCTCTATTTTACTAAATTTTAAATTATTAATTAAGGATAAAACTTTAATTATAATTTTATCTTGATTTAATTGAATTAATAATGTTAGAATTTAAAGTAAATAAGGTAAAATCTATTAAGGATCATTCTCCATATCATTATGTTAAAAAGAGAGATCATAATCACTTTTATATTTATATAATAAACTCAGTAATTACATATTAAATCTAATTATTTAAATTGAACAAATAAAACTTAGTTAAAAATTAGAGGCAATTAATTTATATACTGTTATCTCAACATTAAAGTGATTTATTATTTTTTTATCAATATGTGCAAATTCTTTTTTTTTAATTAAATTAAGAGTGTTTCTCTTATTAAATTGAGAGAAACCAAATTCATGATGTTCTGATTTTTAAAGTCGATTGAATTCTGCTCTTAAAAAGTATATTGCATCATCATTAATAACTATTTTTGAATCCATAATAAAAAAGCGGGTAAATTTTAAAATTTCATTTAACTATCCAATTTCTGGATCAGGAACTTCCATTATAAATGCAAGATGACATCGACATAAATATCTAATTCTTTAATTCTTAATTTTAGCTGTTTCTTTCATTTATTCTTAAAATGGTTAAGAAAACAATAGATGAACTGAGCAATCTGGTATTTAATAATTATTTGCTATATCAATTAAAAGTTGACATTGCTTTTGAATACCCAAAATTTCAAAAACTTAAAAATTTATAGCTGCTGTATGCATAACACATTTCACATTTTATGATTCAAGTCCAATTAAATCTAATAATAATTCATATGCTTCATCTATGTTTTATTAAAATAAGATTAACTATTAAGCTAAATTGGCTCTTGCAACAACATTCACCATATCATTTTTTCTAAAATCCCTTATTTAAGAGATGACATTTATTTTTTCGTTGTTACATTAGCAAAAATAATTTAAAAGGGTTTATTTCTACTTTTAGTTCATAATATTAATTATAACATAATTATAATTATTATAAGATAAATAAATCTCATTTCCAGATTTTTATTAATGTTTCTCTCTTTTTCATATTTAAATTCATAAAATGATGTTTATTGTAAATTTAAGTAAAAAAAGCATCTAAGAAATTTTATAACAAAAAAACAAAAATTTAGTTTTCAGTAAGTCTTGATTATTATTATTTTTACTATTTGCTTTTATAATAATATCAAGAAACCTATTATGATAATATTATAAAATTAAAATGAATTGTTTAAAATTACATTATAAAATGCTATAAAAGTATTAAATTAGAGATTGTTGTATAGAATAAGTCTTTCAACTTTCAAATGAAAAAATTAGTGCATTTTGAAAATCAAAAGAAATCTAAATCTAATTATAGAGTTTCAAGCATAAATAAGAGCTATGTCTGAAATTAAAATATTTTCAGCTAACTAAATATTTTAATGATTTGTGATATAGCTTATATCATATTGATATAGATAGATAGAAATATTTGGAATTATTATTGTTGAAGTAATTTTTTTAAAGTCTTAATAATATTAGTCAGAACATAAGATGATCAAAATCAAATAATCTTTCAACAAAATTAATGAATTTCGAATATAACTTGAAAATGGATTACCACTAACTTCAGTTTGATATTTTAAAGAGATGGAATACTTTAAAAAGTTGATTAAACTTTGAACTCATTGACTAATAAATTTAAATTAATCCCAGTTACTTTTTTACTTATTTGATATTTAATCAATTCATGGAGTATAATTTAATGAGAATTAAGTACCTCATAATATTATGTTTATAAAAGCTATGTTAATTCTAAAATATTTTTCAAAAACAGTTAAAACATAAATACTTATTATAATAGGAATAATTTATTCAGATCTTAAAATTAAAAACCAAATATTCTTTCTGGTTGAGAATTTTTGCATTATCTTTAATTTGCTATTCTTAAAGAATTTGCAATTCAACCGAATTACCTTGATTCTATTAAAAATTACCTTAGTTATCTTATTTTTATTAGTCACAAATTACAATTAAAGAATAATAAATAATATTATTATTTATAATTAAATAATTCAGATCATAATAATGATAATGTAATTGATTAGTACTAAAATGTATAATAATTTTAGACATTTTTACATATTATTAATATTTTTAAAGTAAATCAGCTTAATCTGAAGAAATAAGAATGTAAAAATTTATAATTAGATCAATGAATCTTGTATTCATAGTCGTATTTGCAACTTTTTATTTAATGGTAATGAAAGCTGCTAATTAAATAAATATTTTAGTTATATTTATAAATTGCATATGCTTTCAATTATTATATACAATATTTAAAATATCTTAAATTTTTAATCATGAAATATTTACTATTCTTAGCAATCATTTTAGTAGCTTTGGCTAAAAGACACCATTAACCTGATGTTGTATTAGAATGCCTTTAAGGAGATTGTAGATAAGAATTTGAAGTTTGCGACAACTCTACAGGTTGTATGAAATAACTGAAAAAATGCATGAAAGTATAAGAAAGAGATCCATTGAATTACTCTGCTGTATATTTATAATATAACAAATTAGGGATATGAATGTTTAGAGAGATAAGGAGATGCATTGAATGCCTTTGAATGCATTTTTACTAAATGCCTAGGTTTACATGGAGGATGAGATTATTTTAAAATCAAAACATAATTTATTTTTTATATCATAATTAAGAGGTTAGTCTTCATGATAAAATTTCATTTTTAATTTTGTCTATCAGATATCTCTTCAATATAAATAAGATTTTTTTTAATTGCAATATATATTAAATCGGACCTAGATTCATCAAGACTAACTATTTAATTTTTATGATCATATCTTATTTTAAATATATATGGTTGATTTTAAATGCATTATATCTATCTCTATTCTTTAAAGAAGTATTAGATTTATAATTATAATGCGATCAATTTAAATAATCAGTACATTAATTGCAATTAATTATAAATTTACAAGCAATTAAGCCAAATATATTTATAAGAATGATATCTATATATAAAGAAGAAAATTATTTAATTTCTTTCTTGTAAATTTTTTAAGAAATTTATCTATGTTTTTATATAGAAATAATATTTAAAATATAGAATTACATATAATATATTTAATGTATCTCAAATTCAAAATTATGATGATCAGCTTTGCTTTGGAGAAGTGAATTATAAAACAGAGCTTTATTTTTTTAATGAAGAATTCTAAAGCCACATAATTGAATTATGCAGAATCCCACTTTAAAACAATGTTAATTTATCAGCATTAGAAATTTAATCAACTTATGATATATTCTTGTTTGTGTTAGGTTAATTGGAATATTCAACAATACTTACAAAGTGCTATTCTTAATTTTAACTTTAAAAACTCTCTTATTATGATTACTAAAGAATATTACTATTAATAATTTATGATTTATTATTTGATTATTAATTACAGATCATTTTAGGATAGTTTAATTTATAAATCACTTTTTAAGGTCTAATTACAACTCTTTAATTAGAATTAAAATTTTATAATCTTTAAAGATGATTTTTGATTTTTACAAATACAGGCTGACTCCTATTAGTAAAAGGATTATGTAAAATTATTGGTTCTTTGAATCTATTTTTTATTAATTATTAAATTTGAATAAAATCAGGTCTTAGTGCAGCCTCTTTTTATATCATTTTACCAACTAATTATAATAATTAAATTGAATAGATTCCAGCCATTTATTTAATTGATTCGTTCAAGTTTAGTTAATTAGCTTTAAGCATAATTATTCATTTACCTCGACCTGTTATCATTTCTATTATTATGATTCCTAAATCATAGACATCCCTTTTAATCTAATCATAATTAGGGTTCTAATCAAGCTTATCTAATAGTTTTATTTCATTATATTAGTTAAGCAAAATTGATTCTGTTATCAAATTACCATGATATCTATTCAATCCTTATAAATAAGCCAATGCATTAACAATTTATTCAACTATCTTCAAAAATATTCAATAATATACATTCCAAATTTCAGTTTCTGGCAATTTCTTTTACTTAGTTAACTTTTATCTCAAATTATTGGGATAATATGCAAAAAATAGTTATTAAGTACAAACATTTCCAATATTTTAAGCTTTTGATTTTGTACATGCAAAATATGATAAAATATTTGGATGAACAATTTAACTACGATAATTATGAAATTCAATCAAATTAGAATCTTTTTCATAAATATGGACATGCTAATTTTTAAGAAAAGTTTAATTTACATATGAAAATATCATTGGTTAATTTTATTGTTTAATCTTCCATAATTAAATTGATCCAAGACCAGGATGATTTATCATTCCTTCATCTTCTATTTAATCATTTAAGTCTTAAATATAAGAGAAAGGTGAATGATAATTAATTAATGTTTATAGATTTCCCATAAAATAAATAAAATTTATTAAAATAATCACTTTATATTGAAAATCAATTCTTTTTTTTGAATTTTATTTTATTATATTTAATGTTCATTATTATTTTAAAACAAAATAAATACTTAATTGATATCTTAAATGAATTAAAGATTATTAAGAAATAAAGTTTAGATAAATTGTTAAATATTAAAAGTAGAGAAGGATGTAAATAATAAATATTAAATTCTTAATTAATTTATAAATTAAATAGAAATGATTTTCATCTACATTAACAAATTCATCCATTTTTTTAATAGGAATTACGAATAATATTTTGATTTTTGTCAATTAATTTTTAGTATTTGTTTTTGCTTTTTGGTTAATATTTTACTTTATGAAAATTTGGTTTAAAATTCTAATGATTTCCTTATTTTGGATACTTTTAAAATTTATTAGAAGAAGTATGATTAATATAAAAAGGTATTTATATTTATGTTGGTATAGGAATAGAATACTATTATAAATTTAGGATCCTTTAATCTTAAAAGATTTAAATATCCTAATTTTATTCATTAGTTTTTAATTCTTCTTAAATATTAAATCCTTTATCATTCAAGAGTGTTATAAGTGGTTAATTTAATTTTCTTTATCTATCAAACCAAATATCTTCGGCTAAAATTTTAAAAGAAAAAAAATCATTTTTACTGATATACCTATAAAGTTTTCTATTATGTAAATTTAAAAGAAGATTCTACCATAATGTACATTATCCCAACTAAAATAGTAAATATGAATTATTACTGTAATTGCATTTCCAAAAATATATAATGCATTTCTAGCTCTAGTTAATGCTACATTAACTCTTCTACCATCTTAAAGAAATCCAATATTTCCAGTAGAAGAAGAGCGAACACAAGAAAATAAAATAATATCCCTTTCTTAACCTTAAAATGAGTCTACTGTATTAATTTAAATATCATCAATAAAATCTCTAATTTATCTTTTAATTTCAAATTTAATTAATCTAACTTATGCTTTATATGCACAAATAACTCCAAGACTTTAAGTGGGATATGAATTTTTAATATTTTTAAGAACTTCAACAATCATATTACATTCAATTTAATTTTAATATGATTTATCATCTTTAGTTTCTTCACTTTCTACATCAATAAATAATACTCTTTAATTAAAGAAATTATCTGGTATGAATCTTTCATAAACAGAAAAATGATCAATAAGTTTATTATCATAAAAATGTAATGATGGAAATTCCCTAATTTAAGGATGCATTCTATATTGCATATCTAAAAAGAAAGGTTTAAAATCATTATCTAAAATTCTTTCAAATAAACTTCTATTGTAATAAGTATTTTATGAAACTGAAGAAAAAGTAGTAGCTGGTAATTATTTAGGATCACCAATTAATATCATCTTTCTCATTCCTAATCTTAATGGAATATTATTTGAAGGTTCAGTACATTATGCTGCTTCATCAACAATTAATAATTCAAATGAATCTATAAATTTACTTAATTTATCAGTTCCAGCTGTACTTAAAGTTGAACAGATTATTTCTGCTTCACTTATAATCTTTTCACAAAATACTACATAATTTTCTTTTTAATTTCTTTTATTAGTTCTTACTTATTCTAAAAATTTCATTAATTAATTTCTTTTATTCCATAATTCATTTAATTATTTTTTTTATTCTTCATCAAATTTCTCATTTTCTTTTATTTTTTTAATGGCCTAAGTTATTTTACTCAATTCAATTCTTAATTCACCAGTTGTCTTTTAATCTGAATTAGCTTTAAATTAACTTTTATTAAATAATTAATATTAAGCAACATCTTCTAATGAAACCTATTTAATTATTTCACTTTTATCATTTTCTTCATCTAAAACTCCTAATCTTACTAATTTTACTGTTCTTGATCTTCCCTCACTATCAAATAATCCTCCTTATAATATTCTATATATTATCTCATCTATTGCAGCATTTGATGGAGCACAAATTAAAATCTTTTTTTTTGGAAATTTATTCATTATTTTCATATATTCATATACTCCAGATAATATACCTATTAATGTATGAGTTTTTCCTGTTCCAGGAGGTCCTTATAATAAACATATACCTCTCTCTTATAAAATCAATTATTAAATTGCATTCGCCTACGAAAAGTTATAATTTAAATTGATATATTAAAAAAAAGGATTCATCACTTTCCCATTTTAAATTATATTCTATAAATTTACATTCCAAATTTTATCTTTACCACCACCTATCAAATGTTATTATGATTTTGGATCCAATATTAAAGGATATAATGGAGTCTATGTGATTTTATTTATCATCAAATACTCTCTTAAAAATATACATTTTTTTACCTTATTTAAGTTGTAATTTTTACAAAAGGAAATAAATATACTGTAATCCAATTCTAATATAATAAATCTCTAGGTACAAATGTTTAAATCTTAATTTGATTTACATATTGATTTGCTTATGGTTCTATCAACATACCAAAAAATAACTATCTTTTTTCTTTTATTCTTTTTATATCAATATATATATATACTTATTTATTTTTGCAGGATTAAATGAATATTTATTGCTTATTATTACAATATAATTCTTCAAAGATGTCAAATCACAAACACTTTCTTCTTTGTGTTCACTTTCATCACTTTAATTTTCTTATTTTTTTTCATTTAAATTTTTTCGATCTTTATTCTTCTCTTTTTCATTTTATTAATACTATCTTATCTAAAATATTAATCCATCTTTATCTATTTCAGCTTCATCTTATTTTATTTAAATTCTTCTAAATTTCTATTTATTAATTCTTTATAATTCTTATTTTATTTAATGAAATGATTCATTTAAAAATAAGTATTCAAATATTTTACAATACTCTTAATCTGATTTAAATTTTTTAGGTATTTTATTGTAAGTTTCATTTTCAGATTCTTTGCTATAATCACTTAGAAATAAAAATTTTATTAATTAATTGAACTCAAATATTGGTTTACCTATCATCGCAAAAATCCCGCATTTTTCCTAAAACATTCCTTAAAATGTTTTTTAATCTTAAGTTATTTAAACATTTGTTTTTTTTAAAATAGGACACTGTTATTTAGCTTTTTCAATACTTCTTGATTTTTTTTATTCTTTTATTGTTTCCTATCTAATTACACTCTTAATTGGATTTTAAGTAATTTAACGAATTTTATCAATCTTTGGTTATGAAGAACTTATAGTGAAACTATTAATCTATAATAATTTAGGATTCATTATCTATTTTTGTTAGAATTATAAAATTTATTATTTTTTCTTATCTATTAATTTACTTTAATTTAATTAAGGAGGATTCTCTATATATAATTAAAATTGTCTATCAGTCTTTTCTAATGATTTTGATTTAATTTGATTCTAAACTTTTTATATATATAATTTACTTCAGATATATTATATTTCTTAATTTCAATTAGTTCAGGTTATAAAGTTATTCGCTTTTCATTTTTGATTTATTTTCTATCTTATATAGAAATAAATGAATTATCAGTTTATTCAGAAGTAATTTAAGAATTTTAGATTAATGAACTTGATACAAATGAATCCTAATCAATTTAAATCTTTAAATCAATTTCTGCCAAAGGATTCTGTTTATTATCATATTTTTCAAAAAAGGATACTAAAGAGTCCTTTTAATTTTCATAATTTTTATCTTTCATGATTACTATTTAAAATTATCCACTATTTATTGTACAAAATTAGGCTTAGAAAAAACCATCTTTTATTTTGTTAATTATAAAATAAAATATGAATTCAAAAAATATAAATATTCAATACTAATTCCAAGGTGATTAACTTCTTTAAAATTTATACTTATTAGCTAACTATCTGGATTTTGCATTAATACAAGGTGAAAAACTATAATTTTCTTTTTAAAAAGTAAAACTTTGTCGAATAGGCATAGCTAATCGATCTGCTTAATCTACAAGATAGAGTCCACTTTTTTTCATTTTTTTATCAGCAATTTCAGCAGATTTAGGATTTATTAAAGGTTTAAATGATTATTCATTTTAATTTTAGATTTCATCTGCTAATTGTTATTTCTTAAATTCCTTATATTAAACCCAATCCTATGAATCTTTAATAAATTGAGAAAGTGATCTTGAGGGTAATATTTTATTAGATTCAATTTCTTCTTCTTATTCTTAAGTAACCAAAATCTTTTATAATTCAGCTCTCATTTTTTTTTCTTAAACTAATTCATTTTATCTTTCTAAAAAAGGTTTGAGATTTTTAGTATCAAGAATTTATTAAGACTTTTTACTAATAAACGAAACTTTAATAGGTGTTAAAGATCTTTCTTAATCCTATTTTAATTTCTATATTTTGTTTCTCTTTTTTTCTTCTTATTAATATAATCTATCTACAACATTTAAACTTTTCTGATTTAAAACCTTTTAATCATTAGGTTATAAGAATTGATTATTTGAATCAATTTTAACAGCAGGTTTGCTGGGGTTATACATGGTTTTTTATTTGGGATATTAAAGAACAATAGTTTTCATTAAATTACGTTAAAATTATATATATATAATACTGTCTCTTAATTAAAAACATAAAACAAAATTTTCACTAGAATAAAATATTGTTTAAAGATGAGATTTATAACAATATTTGTGAGCTAAAAACCAAAGAATAAGTTTAATTTATATTTACTATGTCGTAGTATAATAGTAATTAAATAGATTAATATTTATAAATTTAGAAATGAAGCCAGGAATTTTTAATTTATTTTTCAAAAAGATTTTGAAAGATCAAAATATCTGTGATATATTTAAATAATATGAGTATTGTCATCCATATTTAAACTAATTAAAAAATATAGAAAATTTCTAAAATAGATACTTAAATTTAGGGATAATCTATATTATCATTTTATTTTTTTAGAACAAAAGGTCTTTACAGGATTATAAATAGGTCCAGGTGATTAAGAATCTTCATTTTTGATTTTTTCATCTATCCAACTTATCTTTGGAGCTTGACCAATTGTTGCATTTGGAGAGGTTTCTCTTATTACTATGTATAAATAATATTTTTTGTTTATTACATTTCAAACTCTAATCTAGTTTATATTTTCCAACTCCTGGAGAACTTGTAGTTAGACTATTATCTAATTATCTTCTAGCCTTAGGAAATGTTGTAGGTGATCCATTTGATTAATATGACATTTCACTTAAAGGAATAACTTTAGACGACATTTTGCTAGGTGATCTGCTACAAATTGATTGATTTGATGCAAATTTTTTAAAATCAGAAACAGATTATTTTGTTAAATCATTTACTCTTTTAACAGTTTAAGATGTATCTATATTAAATATCTACGACTGTTAATCTTAACTTTAAACATTTAATTCAATTAAGAGTCTATGCCAAATTTAATTCATTGTTGCTGTTACTATTACATCAAAGTTTGATTTGAAAATTTGTAGATTTCTTTATAATTACTAATTATATTCAATCTTTTATCCTTATTTTTCCATTACACTAATCACTTCTTTCAGTCCTTTGAATTGAAATTAAGTTTACTTTGTTGTGCAAAATTGATTTCATTCATAAAAATGTCTTCAAATTCTTTTGAAATTTGTGCTAAGTATCCTTTCTTTTATACTGTTTCATATACATGATTGATATCCGCAAATCTAATAACATCTTGCTATATATTTAACTATAAATTCATATTTAAAATAAATTTTTCATTTTAAACCATTCATGAACTAATTTTTATTAATATACTATTGGTCTATCTGATGCTTTTTTTGCATAACAGCTATTGATTAGATTTATTAATAAGTCATCCTAAACTTCTAATTATAATGGTTAATCTCTAGCTAATAAATCCATTTCTAGATCTCCTTATCCACAAAAAGATAACTAATAATAAGTAAAATAAATACTTTTTCATATATATAAATAAATAAACATATTCCAAATGACCATATATCAAGTTTAAATAGTGAATAATCATCATTTAAACAAAATTATACTTCAGATGCTCTAGATCTTAGAGTTTTTCAGCACAATAAAAAAATATACTATCATTTTCAGCTATATGTGATGTTGAAAAATCAATTAATTTACAACATTCATTTATTGGAACAGATTATATTATCATGATTTACTAATTGTGTTCATGAAGATACTTTATTGCTTCAGCTATTTATTTGAATAGTAATTTCGCTGCTTGCATAAAGTTCATTTTCAAAATAATCTAAAATAGGCAGATTTCTTATATATTTGAATGTCCCTTCCCACAATTTCATTATACTAAGTTCGCTAATTACATTATCAAGTATATTTTCTATTATTAATCATCTTCATCATATTATTTCATATAATTTGCAATACTTGGGTGATTTAGATATTTATGAATATTAATCTCATTATCCGCAAATTCCAATAAATTTGTCATTTTGGATTATTAAAATTGCAATCATAAAAAAAAGTTCTTTGATGTGCTAATGCTGTTTTATTAAATATTTTCATTGCATAATCACTTTTATTCAATTCTATTAATTCTTCACTCTTTTTATAGTGTCTAATTACTCTTTTTACTTTTCCAAATGATCCTTCTCCTAAATCTTCAATTAATTCTTATTCATTTACGATTTTTTCCCATTTTATTTTTTATATTCTACTTTATTTCTAAATATTGCTTCATATATTTCATTATTCATCTTGTTTAAATATTAATAAGAAATATTAAACAATTTTATGACCTTTAAAGACTTATAAAATTAATTAAATGTTTTATTCATATTCTTTGTATTTATCCTTAATTCTCAAAAATGCATCAATTTTTATTAATCTAGTAATATATTTATTTTTAATCTAATCGTTATGAAAAAAACAAATTTGAAGATAAATGCTAATGCTACTTAAAAAAGACAAAATAAAGAAAATTCAATTAAATCTCCACGGAAAGCTATCTCCCCTAAAAATTTTAGATAAAAATTAACTTGCCCTGATTTATGGGATAACATTGAAAAATAATCAATCACTTCTGAAACAATATTTTAATAAATATTTCCAAACCCTAATAGAAAGAGATTAACTTATTTTTAGTTTGATTAAATCAAATTTTTGAGCGCAGAAAAAAATGAAATTTTTGATTTATTATAATAAGATGATTGGATTGAATACAATAGAGCTGGTAAAATTCTAGGAGAAAAATATGGTTATGAATAAAGTCAATTAAAAAAATGGTTTGATGACAATTAAGTCAATTAAACTATTAAGAAAGTAGATCTACTCAAAAAATATAAAGATAAAAGTAATTTTATAACTAAGTATTTTATTTGAAGAAATTATTAGATTATTTGAAGAAATTGATTTTAACAATACATAAGAATTATCGTATTGGGATGTATATCTTCATAAAGATATTTATGTGCTGAAATAAATAATTCCACTATGATTATAAATCTAATTTTATGATATTTTATTTCAAACAGACCAAATTATTTACCAATTAATAATAAATATTGGATATTCTGTGCAATTTTTATTTAAATTATGATCCCTTATAGATCGAAAAATATTAATTTTTGTTATGAATTTTTTTAAAAACTCTATTTAATTTTTCACCAAAAAATAATGTTGATAGTATTATTAATTTCAATTAGAATTAATTTAAACATTTTTTTTTATTTGATTACCTTTAACAATTAGATTTAGAAAAATAAAATATTATGAATTGAAATGAATTATAAATATTAGTTTATAAAATATATCTAAAATTAGGCTAAATAAATTTAGTATTCAGTTATCAATTTAAATATTATTATATGATTTAGCAAATTAAAATTTATTGATATGATAATGTTTATTTTTCTATAAGTGGTCTTTTTTCTCTATAATTAACTTTTTATTTTTTAAAGATTATTTAAATTAAAAATTTATATAATTTATGATATGAGGAATAGTATTTAAAAAAATATGAAATTATTAGGGAAACATAATAAAATAGAAAGATTGTGTTTTTGGATCTAAAAATAAATAAAATTTTTATATTTTTATGAATACATCAATTTACATATCTAGATGATTCGTATTTTCCACTTTTTAAATATCCACTTCCACTCAACTATGAGTTTTATTCATATTTATAAGGAATTTAAGCTTGATATTGATAAGATCTTTATGAACCATTATCACCTTGTTGTGAGACTTTTTTATCTAAATTTTAGCCATCAGTTTATTTTGAGTCATTCAAAGTTTTTACTCTGTAGTAACTGTTTAATTAAATATTATTATTTGATAAATCCTAGTATGAGTTTCTTTAAATCATTTAATTTGAATCTCTTTACTAATAACTTTCATAATTATTTTAATATTCTTTAACCTATGTTACTTATTGAATTTTAGATTGACCTTCATATGCACTTGTTGTTAATAATCCTTTTATAACATCTTTATCATGTTACTGTAAAAGTAATGTACTATTTTAATCCCTCAAATTTGATAATTCTGCCCCCATCAAAACAATTAAACTTAATAAATCCTCCTCTCGTTTCGGTAATATTTAAGTGGTTACTTATATATCACCATTATTAAAGCTAGCTGCTCTAGGTTATAATTTATGAGTAATAGGTATTGATTAATATGACGAAGAAGCTTATTATTTTTTCAATCTACTCAATTCCATTGTTAACATTACTATTTTATTTTCATAATATTCTTTTAATTTATCTATTTCATTATCTTAAGTCATTTAAGATTACAAAATTAGTTATTATTATAATTATTGACAAATTTGTTCATTCTTTTATTTATAAGTTTTTATTTAAACTTATAAAGATTCATTCTCATTATAATATTTATCAATTATTATTCCTAATCTCTCTATTTCAGCTGATTGTAATAAAAAATTCAACAACAAATTTGATGGTTATATATTTTAGAATAAAATACTTTCCTTTATATTTTTACCATTAAGTTTTCTCTTTTTTGGATCCAAATCATCATCTGTTAATCCAAATTCATTTTTAATCCATTCAATTTTATCATTAGCCTCCTTTAATTTATTACCTAAATCTTTTAATTCTGAATTCTTTTTATTTAAGTCTTATTATAAATCTTTTAATTTATTATCTTTATCTGATAATTGTCTCATTAAATCGTTTAATCTATTTCTTAAATCATCATTTTCATTTTATAATTTATTTTTATCATCATTTAATTAATCAACTTCTTGATTTAGTTTATCATTTTCATCTTTTAATTGAGTTGCAGCTTCTTTTTATCCATCTGCTGAATCTAATTCATCTAAACAATTATTTAATTCTGACTATAATTTTTATTTATCTTATTCTGCTTATCTATATTTATATTATAAATCTCCTAATTATCTTAATTAATCTTATAATTATCTCTATGCATCTTATAATTATTTTTATTAATCTGCCAATAAATTTTTTAATTAAGCTATTTCTTAATCTTTTTTCTTTAATAATTCTTTTAATGATTCATATTCATTTCTTAATTGATCTGCATCTCTTAATTTATTTTTTAAATCATTCAATTATTAGTTTAAAAAGCCATTTTCCATTTATAAACCTTATGCGTTTTTCTAAAATATATAAAATTATATAAAATACTTTTAAATCATCAAGTACATCTAAATCGTTTTTCTATTTATCATTTTCTCTTTGTTATTTATCTAATTCTTTTTTTAGTTCATCTGCTTCTTTAGCCTTTTTTTTTAATCTTTCTAATTCCTAAAAATTAATTTTTTTATTTTTTTTACTTTTAATAAATCTTCTGGACTTCCACCAAAAGACTTCTATAATTTTTCTAATTCTTTAAGTTTTTTTGCTAAAGTATCAGGATCCATTCCTCCAATTTTATTTTATAGATCTTCAAATTACTTAGCTTTTCTTTATAAATCATCCAGCATTCTTTATAATTCTTCTGGACTTTTGCCACCAAACTGTTTTTCATAATCACCTATTTTTTTTTTCAGTTTGTTTAATTAAGATCTCAAATCATCTATAATAAATCATTTATATAGTTTACCAACATCATCATCACCTATTTTTTTTTACAATTAAACTAGCTGTTTTTTCTATTGTTCTAATTCTTTTTTCCAATTAGGATCGTAATCTTTTAATTAAGTTTCATATCTTTATAATGAACCTTCTAGATCTTTAACAAGCTTTCTCAGTCTTTCATTATCATTTCCTATTAAATAATTGTCCCTTTACTTAAATATATAAAATACTGCTGCAATTATTGTAGCTTCTCCATTAGATCTCTTATTTACATTTCATAATTGACTCTATCTAGCCCACTATCACTTTACTATTTTAAGGTAATTTTCAGTTCCGTGTTCTCAGCAATTAGTCTCTATATTTCTACAGCCATTAAAAAACATGTCACATCCATTTATCCATTAAGATTACGTTAGATTCCTGTATCCCTTTCATTAATATCAATACTTACTGATATCTCACTCTTGTTCGATATTAAGGATGATTAATTTCTTCCTCATATTTACTATAATTGAACATTTATTAATAACACATACATATTTTATCAAAATAAGGTTAAATTCTTTTTGAAATTACGTCTGCACTATTTCATTGATATTATGAAATATGTGATTCATCTTCTTCAATGCTTTATTCTTATATAGAATTTATTAACTTTATTATGATGAACATTTCCAATAACCTAATCCCATAACATTTAAAAACACATCTATTAATCTTTTATGATTAACATCCTAACTCTTCAAAAAATAATTAGTTCTTTTAAATTTATTCCATTATATTTAAGGATACATCTTAATTTATTTACTCCATAAAAAATCCATGTTTTTAAAATAATTCTCTTTTCTATTCTTTACTTAATGTCTTCTAACTAATAAGAAATATATAATAAATTACTTTGCAATTTATTCTCTAGTTATATAAATTTGCAATTTTATTTTATAATTATTCTTGAAAACCTATTGACTGTGTTAAAACAATATTCATCTATAAGGAATACAAACTAAATTGACTTAAAGAATCTTAGCAAATATAAATATATCTACTTTCATTTACAATTTATAATTAACAGAGATATATGTTTATAATTAACAAAGAAATATCAATTCAAAAAAAACATTTTCTTTTTGGTTGTTTTGATTTATTTTCTAATTCTTCATAGTATATTATAAATATTGTTTTAATGTTTAATTAATATTTTGATATTATTTGAAGATAGAAAGCATAATTAATATTTTGATATTATTTGCAGATCGAAAGCATAATTATAATTACATAAATGTATATTATAAAAAATAAAAAGATTGTATCATTAATCATTTTATTTGATGGTATATGCATCTTAAGATAATTTTATTTTTTTATTAATTTTTTCTAATTATTTGTCTTTGATCTACTTTCTTTTTTCTTCAAAATAATCAATATCTTTTTAACCAGCTTCACAAATAATTCCTTTACAAGTTTTTCTATGAACTAAATTAAAAGATTAATACTTCCATGTTTAATAACCATATCAGCATTTGCTCCAACAGCCTATGTAGCCTAATCCTTTTTTAAACCAATTGTCATTCCTAATGCTACTAAATCATAAGGACTTCTATGATAGAGCCAATGACTAGTATCAGAAGAAAATAAGATATTTCTGCCTTTGGTAGCATTAATAATTATTTATGAATTGGAAATAAATGATCTTCTTTTATTAGGATCTTAAATAGCATCTCCATAGTTTATTTCAAACATTATATTTTTCTCCAAAAGCTATTTACATATTTTTGCCTTTGGAATAAATGGAAGTTTCTCATAACAATCAAAAGTAATTATATCAAAAAACTATATAGTCATGATTTTAATATACATTAAATGTTGTGCATAATGATATAAATACAGCTTCAGTCTTAGGTTTGATAGCAATAATATCATAACCTGATAAAAATTTATTTTCTTATTTAATAGAGCTTAGAAACTTATTATCACTCACCTCAAGAGTGAGTCTTGAATATTATTTTATTTTTCCTGTGAATTAAGAAATGTTTGCACTTTATTGTTATTTTTATATTAAGAATTCTTCATTATATGGTTTAAAATTGCAAGCATGTTGTTAAGAAATATGTTAATCTTTTACATAATTTACAATAGCAACATTATGATAATTTTCTAATTGTAAAATATAATACAAGTACCTTCAATACAAGTGATCAATAATTATATTAATTGATTATCTTTTTATGAATCTCCAGCATAGAATGACCTTAAATTTAAATCGCTCTCCATATAAATTAATGTATTTAATACTAATATTTGAAATATTGATAGTAACATGCTTAGTAGGTTATTTGATTTAGAGTTACTGTAGCAAGGATGTTAGCATTTATGTAAAAGGAATGGCTCTAGTTTCTTGGTTAATTAATTTTTTGCTGATACTATTTTTACCATTTGACATATATATCACATATAGAGATTAAAGCGTTGGAGATATTTCGAATGATTACTTAAGTTTAGCTGAAGTATTGATATTAATATGATGATAGACTTATTAAATCTTATATTGGACTAATTTTATTTTATGTTGGACTGTGATTCCAATAATGTAAGAATATGAAGAATCAGTTGAGTTAGAAAAGTAGGCTAAATTAAAAAAAGCTTTAAAGAATAATATGAAATTTTATATAATAATATCTGTGGTAGGAATAGTGTTTGTTTTAGCAATTTTCTATACTGGATAAACAGAACAATGTGGTTTAGGTACATTTTTGAAGAGTATGGCAAATTCATTTGGAGTAGCTTTAATTATATTATTGTTGGGTTATGGATTAGTGATTATCCCAAAAGCATAAATGAGAACATCACAATTAGATGTATAGTTGAAGTATTTGTATTTCAGAACAGCAAGTATAAATGGAGAAAAAGATGATGCTCATCATAAATTAATGGAAACATCAATGAAAGTATTAAAAATTAAAGATTATCGATTTGATAATGATGATATGATGTATTACTTAAACAAATGTTTAAATAAAATACCTAGAAATATGCATAAGATATTAACAAAAGAGGAAGAGAAGAGAAAATCTTAAATTCTTATGGCCATAACAGGAGCAATCTTTAAAAACAAGGCTCCAGAATCTGTTGAAGAAATGATGAGTTTATATTAAGAAATAAGAAAGAATTCCTTAGAATATAAAAGAATTAAAGCTTAATGGAAAGAGAATTGTAAATCAGCTTATGAGATGGAAGATATCATCAAGGCTATTAATAGTTAAGATAAGAAGATATAATTCTCTTTTAAAAAGGCAAGAGAAGGAAAATTAGCATAACAATTAGACTTATTAGAATGGTATTGGCTTTGTGTTATTAAACCTTAATTAAAAATAATAATATCATTGATTTTTGGCATACTCTCTATTTTAGTATTGATTTCTGAAGTCACAATATTTATGGGTACTTAAATTACTATTTTTGGATTGCCTTTAAGATATGTAAATGGATTATTGAGTATATCCTTTTTCTCTTTTATTCCTTTATTATACATAGCTTTCTGTGTTTATTATGGTTTATTTAGAATCAGAATCTAAGGGTTTTATGGATTATATGGAGATCATTAAACAGATGCTCCTAGTTTAATGTTTGCAACTATCAATTTTAGTAGAGTTGGAGCACCATTATGTTAAAACTTTTTAAATATGATTAAATTAAAATAAGAAACTGCTTTCAGATATGCTATGGGAAATGTATTAATTATTCTTTATGTATTTTTAGATTGAATTATTACCTATATTTGGTATTAGTATTACAGCTTTGATGCCATGTTTATTAGTTGTATTGTGTTTGATTAATTACTTTGATTTATTTGATAGAACTCTATAACTTATTGGAATGAAAAAATTTATTTTTAATAATACATTTTCTGATAGACTCATTTATGAAGGAAGAGATACTCTTAAAATTAATAGATAATATTTTGAAAGAAAAATGAAACCTGAAGGATGGTCTGATTCATCTGAACCTTTAGATATTGAATTACAATCGAAATTAATTTCATGAAAATTAATGTGTATAATTAATTTATAATCTATTTTATTTTCATTTTCTCAGATAATTTATTATTTTTATCTAATTCTCTTTAGTTTTATAATTAATAGAAAATTTTTTATGTAGAGCAATTCAAAATGTTTAACTTTCAAATAAGACTCAAATTAAGTAACTTTTTTTCAATTTTGATACTTTATAATAGACTTTATTTTAGTAATTAGACTATCTTAATAAGTGATAGATTATAGAAATAATTCAATTTTATTAAAAAGATAGAATATTCTTTTTAAATCATCAAAAAAAAGTACATTTAAAGTAAGCAAAAATAACTTCATCAAAATTTGTTGATCTAAAATATGTCAAACTAAATGGTTATGGAATAAAATTAACACAAATATATATACAGTCGATTTATTATTATTAAAATTTTATCTGGTTACCCTCCACATTTTAGAGATTATAATTAAATAGAATACAAAATAACTCAAGTATTCCTAAACACATTTCATGTAAATATTTCTTGAAATAATTTTTCACAAAAAATCAAAAATATTAAATATATTAAAAAATAATATTATTATTACTGAAATTGATTAGTCAAAATTATAAATATCATAATATATATCAAGAATGTTAAATAAAAAGACATTAATAAGCACAAATAACCAATCTTATTAATTGATCATGTCTTTCCTTAAGATGGTGAAAAAATCAATGAAGTTTTTGGATGGGCTTATTCTTGTATTATTTTGAAATTTAAACTAAAATCATTATTTGTAGCCACTAGTAGCTCCAAAATTTTAAATAAAAATTTTGATTCAATATTGTTTGCTAATATCAGTAATTTAAAAAAATAAAAGGGATAGATGTTTATTTTATATAATAAAAACATAAACCTTTACTCATTAATTGACAATAAATGGATGATGTTATTACATTTAATTATTTTACATCTCTATATTCTATTAACCTTCAAAATTTATTAAGACAGGTTCAAATGTTTAAGGATTCCAATTAGATGGCTAAGGAATTGGTTAAAAGTAATTTGATGGAATTTTAAATAATAAAACTATTTAAAATGATATGATTGGTTTTTCTGAACAGCAAATACAACCTTATTATAATTAAAAAAAATGATACCTTCAAATTTCGGTATAACTTTAATATAATATTGTTAATTCACTATATNGAAAATTAATGTGTATAATTAATTTATAATCTATTTTATTTTCATTTTCTCAGATAATTTATTATTTTTATCTAATTCTCTTTAGTTTTATAATTAATAGAAAATTTTTTATGTAGAGCAATTCAAAATGTTTAACTTTCAAATAAGACTCAAATTAAGTAACTTTTTTTCAATTTTGATACTTTATAATAGACTTTATTTTAGTAATTAGACTATCTTAATAAGTGATAGATTATAGAAATAATTCAATTTTATTAAAAAGATAGAATATTCTTTTTAAATCATCAAAAAAAAGTACATTTAAAGTAAGCAAAAATAACTTCATCAAAATTTGTTGATCTAAAATATGTCAAACTAAATGGTTATGGAATAAAATTAACACAAATATATATACAGTCGATTTATTATTATTAAAATTTTATCTGGTTACCCTCCACATTTTAGAGATTATAATTAAATAGAATACAAAATAACTCAAGTATTCCTAAACACATTTCATGTAAATATTTCTTGAAATAATTTTTCACAAAAAATCAAAAATATTAAATATATTAAAAAATAATATTATTATTACTGAAATTGATTAGTCAAAATTATAAATATCATAATATATATCAAGAATGTTAAATAAAAAGACATTAATAAGCACAAATAACCAATCTTATTAATTGATCATGTCTTTCCTTAAGATGGTGAAAAAATCAATGAAGTTTTTGGATGGGCTTATTCTTGTATTATTTTGAAATTTAAACTAAAATCATTATTTGTAGCCACTAGTAGCTCCAAAATTTTAAATAAAAATTTTGATTCAATATTGTTTGCTAATATCAGTAATTTAAAAAAATAAAAGGGATAGATGTTTATTTTATATAATAAAAACATAAACCTTTACTCATTAATTGACAATAAATGGATGATGTTATTACATTTAATTATTTTACATCTCTATATTCTATTAACCTTCAAAATTTATTAAGACAGGTTCAAATGTTTAAGGATTCCAATTAGATGGCTAAGGAATTGGTTAAAAGTAATTTGATGGAATTTTAAATAATAAAACTATTTAAAATGATATGATTGGTTTTTCTGAACAGCAAATACAACCTTATTATAATTAAAAAAAATGATACCTTCAAATTTCGGTATAACTTTAATATAATATTGTTAATTCACTATATGACCATTTGTTGTAGGGGTTAATTCAATTTATGGGTTGTTTTATTTCAAGAGAGTTATTTAAACATTTCTACATTATGATCCAATTTATTAGGTTCTAGCTTAAATTCCTGGAATTCTTTGAGTTAATATTTTTTATTTTGTTTTATTTGTATAAGAATTAGCTTTCAATACTAATACTTTTTCTAATTCTATATCAAAAGATTCAATATTCAAATTACAATTCTAATTATCAATTTCAATAGTCAATTATGCTTATTCTCCTGGTAGATAATGATTCTTATCACAAAAGCTTTTAATTCTTGAACTCTTATATAAAATTAAAAAATACTCCTTTTTCAAAACAACAACAAACTTTAAGATTAGAAATTCTTTCCTATTATTAACTAATCACCATTTGCTTGATAGGTTCTCTAACGATGAATTCTTATTTATTTCTAATACTTGGTTTGTTTGGTTATGTTGTTGAAAATTTTGCTTTAACCTGATAACAAATAGAACCAAATTCATCGAAATTTTTAGAATAAAAAGAACCTGGAAGATGTAAAGGTAATTAAAATTGAAAAGGAAAAACATATTATCCTACTTATGCCACTTAATTTTAGAATGTATAGATTGGAACTGTTTAAATATAAAATTTGTTTTTCCCTCTATAAGTTCTTGTATCTTCTCCACTTCTTTCATCCCATTCAACTTTTTCTTTTCCTTTTATGGTAAGTTGAACAATATTTCCTTAATAACCTGCTTTACATATGTTTAAAAAGATATTTCCTTAAATTTAGAATAATTTATTTACCTCTTACTAAATCACCTGCAAAGTAAAATGGTTTTTCTGTTCTTACTGCAATAGCTCCATATTCAGATATTTAATTATTAGAGTTACCCATTAATTATATTAATACTGTAAATTAATAATTATTATTTCAAAAATCTAAATATTATCTTAATATCAATTTAATACTATTCTTTAATATATTACAATTTTAATACTCTGAATATCATTTAATATGAAAAAAATTTAATTTCACTAATATTTATTATATATTTATATCAAAGATGCTTCTTCTACATTAAAATCAAATGATAAATCAATTATAAATATAAAAAAAAGGAAAAATTTGAAATACTTTGCTTAAAGTGAATTTTTAATAAACTTGCTTGTTGATTGAAATTATAAATAATATTATTTTTTATTTTAATAATTCATTTCTTTTATTAAGCTTCATTTTATTTTCCATTTCTTACCTTTTTGAATTAATTTTACTAATATATTCAATATATCATGTCTATCAACAAAAATTATAAGTTTTATTTTTTGAGTCTAATTTTTAAATTTATGAATTAAATTTGCATTTTTATTGAAATTAATTTTATAATTATAATCATAATAGTTCCTCTAATATAAACAAGAGTAGAGGACAAAGATGATTTCTTGTTTTTATAAACATTAAAAATTTTAATATGATAAAAAATAAAAACTTATATTATTTGATCACATTATTAAATTTTAAATTATGTTCATTGTCTTATCTTCAATTCGTAAAAATTTTTTTAAAGTTTAATAGTTTTTTTTAATGAATACCCTATCATAGGATTTAATAAAACTATTTTAATTTTCAATTTCAGATCTTTGATATAGAATTTCAATTTCTTGAATATTTGAATTTAAACTTGAAAGTTCATTTTTTAATTAACTTTTTTATAATCTTTTCCCTAAGGTCAAGAAATTTAAAACAGAAATGCTATCCTCATTAAAAATTTCAGATGAAGACATCCTTCTGTCTGTTATAGTAATCTTTCACATTATAGACATTTTGAAGTATTTCAAGCAACCCAATATTTTTTTGACTATTAATACTCTAATAATTTTTTCATATATCATATAAAATTGAATAATGTTTTTCTTCTCTAGATTTAGAATAAAATTTTAGGCCAGAAAGAAATTTAATAGGATAAGAATAAGTCAAATATTTAAAAACATTCTCAAAATTTAACCCTTACATAATAATAATAAAACATATCTTAACATCATTTTGTTATTAAATCATCATGTAACATAAATCTCTTCATTAATATTTACTTGTAATTAGGATATTATTCTAAATATGAATTTGATATTCTTTCAAAACATTCATCTTCCTAATGGTATTTAACTTCAAAATTAAATGTCTTTCTTTTGTTTCCAACAATTTTAATATAATATATGAATATAATTTAAACTAATTCTTTAAGTTCCATTCTATTCACATATAGAACATATTATATTATTATGATATATCACTTTAGATTCATTAAAAATTCCTTATTCTTAAACTTAAATCTTCATTTTATCAGACTCGTTATCTAAGAACAATTTTTAATAAATGATCTATTCTTCAAATTTAAAAAAGTTTAATATCTAGATATCAATACTTAAATAAATTTAAAACTATTAAAGATATTTCTCCAATCTTATCTTTTATTTGATCTAAACCTGGATAAGATTTCTTTATAAAGTTCATTTTAACCTAATAATGTTTCATTTTTTTAGAAATCAATAGTTTATATTTCCTCTAATTCTGAATTATATTGCTAATCATAACAACAGTTTATTAGTAGCAATAAAATATTTATTTAAACTAATAATTATGCTTGTATAGGATATTGAAAAAATCAGTTATATGGTCTTATTTTTTAAATTCAAATTCGATTAATAATTTTAAAAGAGATGTGTGATAAATTGTTATTAAGAATACTATAATTTATATTTTATATTTTTTTGATTTTAAAATAATTGTAGTTTATCGAAAATTGAATCAGGAATATATTATTAATAAGAAAATCGCTTTATGAAATATCTAATACGATATAGAAACTTAATTCAATATCTTCTGCTTCCCAATGTTTTTATTAATTGTTAAATTTGAACTTATTAGGCGTTAAAATAAAAGTTATCTTTGTTTCTTGTAGTGTAATCATTTTAGGTTTTTATATAGTTTCTATTTGTAGGTTATTGAATTAAATTTTCCAAAGAATCGTATCTTTTTATTGATTATAATTCATTTAATCTTAAATTAGTTGTCTCTCTTTTTTTTCTATTTTACATTTAACCTAAATATGTTTGAGAAATTGGTAAATTAGAATGAATTTCTGCTAAAGATCCTCTTTTTGAATTTATTTATAGTTATTATTAAGTTTATGATAATGTAGATATAAATAAAGTAGGAGTTTTAGTATTTTTTTATCTCAGTTATTAAAGTTCTACATTTCTAAGTTTAAGATTATTTTAATATTCAACTTAATTTTCCTTAAAACTAAAATCTTCAATAATAATGAGAGAATCTATTAAATCTGACTCTTAAGTTCTTTATCTTTTTGGTGTGTTGTTCATTAATAACATAAAGGAATAATATTTATTTGAAATTAAATATAACAATCCAAAAATTATCAAATAAATAAAAATCAACAAGAAAAGTAGTTAAAGTAATAATAATTAAATTATGCTACAATTTAAGTGAAATCATAAAGTTATCAATAGCATTATTAAAATTTATAAATTATAAAGCTAAAAAACTAGTATGAAAAATAGTATAAAGAATTAAAATAAAAGAGAGTTTGAACCTTAACAAATTGAAGAAATCAAATTGATTGATATATATGGTAATAATAAATTTAATGTAGAATGTATGAATGATTCAGATATTGAATAATCTAGTGTGATTATTAAACTAGAAGATTTATTAATAGAAAGCTAATAAGGAGTTTTACTTAGTTTTGTGTCTTTATATTTAAAATTAGTTGGAATGAACTATTGCAATCAATATTTAAAGGGATTATGCCTTAAAACTCTTAACTTGGAAGAAATAATAAATAAACTAGAATGTCTTTAACTTGAAAATTAGTCCAATTTAATTGATGAATAATAATGTTAATAAATTGAAAATAATAAGTTATTAAAGTCATTTTTTGATACCTTATTTTCAACCCAAACTTAATTACCATTCTAATGTGAAGGCTTTTTCAAATATACATATAATTGGCTTACAATAATATCTTAAACAAAATTTCGAACTGCAAGATTAGCAGCTTTAGAAGTGATAGATTTAATAATTTATTCTATTTCTCATTACTTACAATTTATAAGTAAAATATTAGTATTATAATTAGAAAATGAATAAGATTTAAAAGAATCAACTAAATTTATAAACAATATATTTGAATATTTAGTAACAAATAGAGCCTAAGATGTTTAAACTATAATTAAAAAAAAAACTGTACAAATTCTGTTTCATGCATTTTTAAATCAAGATATCCCAATAGACCCATATTATAGTTATTTAGGTTGTTTATTTTTAAGTGAAAATCATGAATGTAGAGAAGCTGCTTTGAATGAATTAGACAAAATTTTAAAATCTTTGATTGACAGTAAAAAATCTTTATAGAAAATAATTAATTTTGTATAAGATGAACAAGAGGCTGTGATGAGTTTAATATTTGATCAAAATGAAAGTATACAATTAAAATTAATCAACTTCTTAAAGGTAAAATTTATTAAATTATAAAATTTTAGCTATTCTCAAAAAATGCAAATGTTGTGAGTAATTTTTTTAAAACCAAAACATGTTAAGCTTTTATTAGAATTTTGTTTGCAAAAAATTTAAGAGTACGATATGAATCTACTTTTGTCTTGCATTTATTTGAAAAGCCAATAACAACTGTATTTAAATTGACAGAATTTTATTTAACCTATGCACCATTTGAAATTTAAACCTACGAAGAAAGCTAAAATTTTATATTTTCATTTGTTCATAGTCACCCTTTTGTTTGTTCACCAGAGCAATATTCTTCATTTTTTGAAGTTGATTAATAGGAATAATTTTAAATAATGGGTTATTATTTTTATGCTTCCATTTTATAATATCAGCTTAAATAGAATAAATTTTGGTGGTTAGAAACAAAGGAAGAAGATTCTAGTTATATAGATTAATTTACAAATTATTTCTTTACAAAAACAAAAGCTTCTATTGATTTGATCGATGAGGTATTTATATTATAATATAAATTTATAGAATATACTTTTTCCTTATTTACAAATCTATTAAAATTTAAATTCAAAGATAATCCCAATTAAAGAAATGAAAGCAATTCTTATAAGTGTATAAAAGATTTTTCAAAAAAGTCAAAATATATAAATAATTAATTAAGTATGCAAAATAATGTTTATATATCAATAATAATTGTCGGATTCAGAAGGAGTCAAAGATTGCATAAAGGAATTAATTAAATACGGAATAAAAGTATATAAGGAAAAATTAAATTTTTTAAATATTTAGAAAATAGAATGTTTAATAAAGTAAAATTTGGTATTTCCTAAATAAATCTTAAATCCTATAAGTTCTATTTTCGAAATTAGAGATGAAAAATCTTTGATAATTAATGCAAATATATTAGCTAGTTCTCTTTAAAATTAGATAAGAAATTTATTAAATTCAAATAAGCCTTAAGAAAATGATCATGAAGCTAACTACAAAGAAATAAGGGATCTATTTTATAATTATTGCTTTTAAATTTTAGAAAACAAAAATAAGGATCAATATCACATAACAATTTTATAACTAGTTATTAATAATTTAATTTATACAAATAATTTTAAATTGTACAGATTAAACTTATAATATAACATTTCATCTTAAACTTATTAATTGATATATATCCATTTTCATAATTATGTACTAACTGAATTATCTAGATAGGCAAAATTAGAAAAAGAAAAATAAAATGATTTAAAAAAAAAGAAAAGCAATACTTTAATTGATAATTTACCATAAATAAGTAATATGTAAATGGAATTATTTAACAACTCAATAAAATTAATGAATCAATGTCCATCAATACTGATTAATAAAGAATTTGGTATATAATATCTATCTTATTTATTTGAATTGATGAAATCTAGTTGTTACTTTAATAATTTAAAACCAACAATTTTAACATCTATTTCACAAGCTTTATAAAAAGTATTAGAAAGTGATCATTATTTAAAAAAAGAAGAATTTTGGAAATTCATTGTTGATTATACCTAAATTTAATTATAATCTTAAAGTGAAGATCTTTTTAATGAATTTGTTAAACTATGTATCAATTCATATATAGGATCAGTTAATAAATTAAATGTTAATGAAAAGAGGATGAATTTTATCAATAAATGTGCTGAAATGATTTAATTAGGATTTTAAGATATTTCAAATATATATTTGTTTGGTTTATTAAGCCATATATTTCATAAGCCAACAAAATTGTTGAAAACACTCTAAATAGATAAATTAACGTATTAAAAATTTTATGCATTTTATGAATCAAAGAGTTCAGAATATCATTAAAGTAGTAAATAAATGGAAGAGAAAAAAGAAATATTAAAATCAGAATAATAACTTAGGATAAGATTAAAATAACAAACTGGATTAACAACTAAAGAGATTAACAAAATAGTTAATAGAGTATCAAAAAGCCCATAAAAACTTGATGTAGTTTAAAAATGTGTAATAGATAATAGTCAGGTAAGCAATAGTAAGGAGAAAAATTAATAAATTTCTGATGAAGAAATGGAAATTCCTTTTTCAAAATAGAAAGCATCATAATGATTTTTCGATTATTCACTCTTATATATTAAAAATTAAATTAAATAAATGTGTTCAAGAGGCATATTTTAATTAAAATTCCTTCAAATATTTTATTGTGATTATGGAGGAAGCTCTGCAAAAATAAGACTTTTCTTGCCAACTTTGATTGAGCATCCTTTATTGAATTAACCTAAAATAAACCTTCAAATGTATATGAAGAGAAACTCTCATCCTTATTTAAATGGAATATATGTAAATGGATATTAGAAATAAATATCATTAAAAGATTTAGAAGATGATCAATAAATATTAGATAGAATTGCTTTATTGAGAAATTCATGTATAAATTTTAAAAGAATATAAAATAGTTGGCTCATAAAGTTTAAGACATGCTGGAAGAAAAGTGACAACACTAACGCCATCAATATAAGGTGGTTGGAATGAGAATTTATTTAAGACTAATATTTATCCAAGACATTAAATGGAAATAGCTAGGACATATCCAGCTGTTGAAGCTCCAGATGCTAGAATTATTCCAAGGGATAAACCAATAGATGTTTATAAGAAATAAGCTGATCCATATTAATTAATCTAAAAGCCAAGATTAGGAGTTAAGAAAGCATCAAATATTTGATAATAATATTAAATGTTAAATTTATTGCAAATAAACTAGCAATTCTAAACTAAATTATATTCACCATATAAAAAAGAGAAAATAGAACAAATAGTTCAAAAACTCAAAGATAAAACTATCATTATTGAAAACATATGTGTAACTTAATTATTAACTTGTTTAAACTAGTTATAGTTAATTCTAAGTCTATAAACGTATATCTAATAGATATTGATAGTAATCAGTACTTAAAGCTTATTATAAGAACACCAAATGTAATTAAATTTGATTGCAATATTTCAATATTCCAAGAGATTTTAGAAAATAATTGTGAAAAAGATATTTTTATAGAAAAGCTTTAATATTTAGAATATTTAGATGTCAAAATATTAAGTAATGGCAATAAATAACTTTAATTGAATCCTAATTTTGGAATTATAGAAAAATTAGCAACACCATTTCAGACTCCAAATCTGGATGAATTATTAGCACAATTTCTTAAAAATTAGGATATATAAATTTAGTTGTTCATAAAATTATATTGCATTATTAGTATTTTATAATGCTAATTTAATTAAATAATAATAAACTAAATAAATTTGCATTTAGAAGATTAAGATATAGAAGAACCAATAAAAAATCGAGTTTATCTAACAAATTTATAAATAATATATTAAACATAAAAATAAGAAAAAGATTAAATGGAAGTAAAACCTATTAACTATCAATATTAATATAATAAATTACTAATTTATTAATAAGCAGAAAACAATTTAATAACTAGAGCATTTGATCTTTTAGATAACACAATGTATCCAAAAAGAAAAAGAAGTTTTGAAAAAGATAAAGAATCTGCTTATTAAAATTTTTCTTAGAAAAATCAATTTGAAATGTCGATGGATATTTTTAGAGTAGATCCTTACATGTCATATTAAGCGTTATTTTCAGAAGTAGCACCACCTTAATAATCTCCAGTATTAACACATGTATCGACATTCCCAAAACCTAATAGTATGTGTTTATCTCCAACAAACTCAGATAGTCATAGTTTTACATCACAAAAGAATAAAGGATTCAATTGTTAGTTTAGTTAAGTTTATTAACATTTAATTGATTAAAATTAATATGCTTAAATTAGCTAACAAAATATTGATGCTTAAATTAGATAAAGAAAAATGTTAATAAATGAATAATAAAATCAAAGAGTATCTAGAAGCAAATCAAATTCAACTGTCATAATGCCTGATATATTTAAGTAAATTTGTTTAGATAGTGGTAAAAATGATGAAAAAAACGACGAAAAATAAAAATAGAAGGTAACGAAGAAAACTTTAAATTTAAATCAGAATCCAAAAAAATGTATATAAAATAAATAATATATAAATAAATGAAATATTATTACAAAATATCTAACTGAAAATAATCTATAAAGATTAATTTCAGAAATAATGAGTTTAATTAGGACTCTTGTAATGCAATAGGAAAAGATATCGATACAGTATTGAATTTAATAATAATATAATGATAATCATTCTTATCTGATTCTTTTTCCTTCAACCCATTCAGCTTCAACTTCTCTTTAATCTTTATCAACTAGAATACCTTTGCCATGTTATTTTCCATCTTTCCAATAACCTTTATATTATTTTCCATCAGACCATTTAAATATTCCATAGCCTTCTTTTTTATCTTCCACATAATCCCCTAAAATATGAATAAATATAATACCACTATATTATTTTCCATCTGGCCAATTAAAATCTCCTTTTCCGTGCATTTTATTATTTTACCATTATCCTTTATATTTTCTTCCATCAGCCCATATATATTCACCATGTCCTAAAGATTTAAACAATAAAAATACCTTCAATATTATTATCTCTAAAATCTCCTTCATAAGTAGCTCCATCACTCCATTTAAATTTACCTTTTCCATCTTTTTTACCATTAACATAACTTCCTATATATTAAGCACCATCTGGCCACATTTCAGTTCCTTTACCATGTTATTAATCTTCTAACCAATCTCCTTCATATTTAGCTCCATCAACATGATAATAAGTTCCTTATCCTTAAGCTCTATCATCTACCCAATCACCATCCTATATTTATATAATATCTTATTACATAAGCATCACCATCAGCATGAATCAATCTACCTTTTCCATTAGCTGTGTGACTACTCCAAAATCCTTCATAAATAGATCCATCTGGCCAGTATTATTTTCCTCTTCCCCACCTTTAATGATTTTTCCATTAACCTACATATATAGCTCCATTCTCAAATTACTATTAGTTAACAACTTGTATTTACATAAGGTTCCAATTCAATACAATCATTAAACTTTGAAAACGATTCAGAATCGTAATGATATTCTCCAAGTTTTTCTAGAGTCTTACGTACCATTTCATTTTCTATTGTTGGTATTTTTTCATATGGTTTTGCATCTTCTGGGTTAGGACCATGAGAACTTATTTGTTGTCTCTGTTTTTCTCTAGAAGCCTAAAATATAAATTTATAATACATCATCTGGTGGATTTCCTGGAGCTGGTTCCTCAACTGGAATATAAGGTGGCTCTTCAACCAGTTTCACATGTTCTAGTTCCTCGTTTTAATTATTTGCTTCTTTAGGTTTCTCTATATCAATGTGTTGATTGAACTCCTCAGGAGCAGCATTCAATATTTCCGTATTTGCTATTTGTTTTGCAGCACAACATGTAGCTCCCATTACTTTAATATTTTTTTTAATAATATTAATTTATCTAAAGAAATTAAATAACACTCTTAAATTGTTATAATTACAAAAACTTTATCAGATCTTATTACTTTTTTTACCTTGTAAATACAAACTATAAAAAATTGAACTTTTATCATTTAATAAATTTTAAGGCTCATCAAATTCTTTCGCCTCTCCTTGATCAATCACTAATATTCTTATTTTATTAATAATATATTATACTTATCACTATGCATTATAGTATTAATTCTGTGAGCAATCGTTATTACTGTGCATTTTTTAAAAGCTGTTTAAATTGTCTGTTAGATTTTTGATTCTGTATCTACATCTATATTAGCAGTTGCTTCATCTATTAAAATTATCTAAGACTATTTCAAAACTGCCCTTGCTATGGAAATCAGTTATTTTTCACCAGCACTCAAGTTATCCCCATTTTCTTATATTTCAGTATTTAAACCATTTTTTTATAATAACAAATCTCCCAAACAACATTATAAAGCTACATCATTAAGTTCTTAATCTGTATGTTAATGAAGAGGATCAAGATTTTCTCTTAAAGTTCCTTCAAATAGAGTTGAATCTTATAAAATCATTGTGATGGATTCTCTTAGTTATTTTAAATTTAAGGTTGATATATCAACTCCATCAATTATAATAGAACCATCTGTAGCTTCAAGAATTCTTAGAAGAGATAAAGTGACAGTTGATTTTCCAGCTCCAGTTCTACCAACTACTCCAATCTTTTCTTATCTTTTTATTACAACATTTAGACCTTTTAAAGCTGGTTATAGATTTTCTCTATACTTCACAACTAATGAATCTATTTGTATATCTCCAACTTAAGGCCAATTCAAGACATAATCTTTTTTTTGTTTATATCCATTTTCATGTTCAATTTTAGCAAATGCTAGACATCTTTCAAATGATATGAATTAAGTTTCAGCTTATGTTATTGAATTAATTGCTGATTACAAACTATTATCAATTACTGTTGCTACTGTCATTAACAAACCAGCTAATGCAGGATTATCACTTCCAAAAAATAATACAAATGCTATAGCAGAGATATTTACTATAAAACTTGTAAATGTTAAATTCATTGAAAACCATGTCGTCGTTTACAATTAAACTATTTGAATTTTTCTATTTAAATCTATATTTTTAGTATGTCTTTCTAAAAATTACTCTTATTTTCTGAAAGCTCTTATAATATTCAATCCATTAACTGTTTCTGAAAAAAAACTAAGGATTGGACTTTTACTAATTGATTCTAATCTATATAGTTCTCTATTTGCTGCCATATAAAATCTTTAAACTTTCCACACAGCATATAAAAATAAGAGAACAGGAAATATAATATAATAGGAACTACTTATAACATTAATAAGTGTGCTAGCTAGTAATAATTAATAATTGAAATACCAATAAAATTTGTACAACTAATATACAAAATTGAAATCGTCCATAAAATTTCAGTATCTATAACTGATTAATCTTTAGTTAATCGATTCATTAATACTCCTAATGGAATTCTTTCAAAAAATTAACAAAGTGGTGCATAAAGTAATGATCTATAAAGAATATAATAATAATTACTCAATCATTCGAGAATGTACTTTGTTTGCAATATTAATACTTTCTCTAGAAAGAGTTAAAATGCGAATTAAAGCAAAAAAGCCAAAACTCAAAGAAAAGAATGAAAAAATCATAAGATTATGTTAATTATCATCGTATGTTAAGTCGGATTATCCAGACCATTAAGCTAACCATATTTATGATCCAAATCTAGCAACAACTTAAATTATGACAATAATTAAATTAAAACTAAAGAATAGATAACCTCCACTCATATGAAAATATTCTTTGAATACATCCATTTAAACACTTCCAACTTTTCTATCTTCTAAAATCATTAAATCATCTACTATATCTTTTTTAGTATTATCAATTTATTGAGTAGATGATTTTTTTTTTTTTTATAATTTTAGATTTTCTAATTATTCATCTTAATCATCTTCCTCTTCATTTTTATGTTCTTTGAAATATTTTTAATATATTTATTCAAATTTTTCACATTATTTTATATCTTCAATTGTGCCTTCCTTTATAATTTATCCATTATCCATTAAAATTATTCTATCAGCATATTGACAAGAATAAAGTGCATGAGTAATTAAAACAATAGTTTTACCATTTAAATATTCACATAAACATTTTTCTATAATAAATTTACCAACATGCATATCAACTGCACTTATTAAATCATCTAACAAATAGATATCAGAATCACTATATAATGCTCTGGCAAGACTAACTCTAGCCTTTTATCCTCCACTTAAATTAACTCCTTTTTCTCCTATCATAGTGGCTTCCCCTTTATCTAAAATTTTTATATCTTATTCAAGACAAGAATATATTAAAGCATTCTAATATTTCTTTTCATCATAAGGAAGACCAAATACTATATTATCTTTCAAAGTTGCGTTTTATATCCAACTTTTCTAACTTACATATGCAATGTTTCCATTTATCTTTATTGTTGGTGGCCATCTAGAAACATTATAAACCATATCTCCTAATATTGCACTTATTAATGAACTTTTACCACTTGCAACACTATTTAATATTAATTATTTATTACTCTCCTATTATTGTAACAAATTCTCCAATGTCTATTTTTAATTTTATATTTTTTAATATTGGTTCAATTACTTAATTCTCAGGTATAACATCAGTAGATTTGTTTGGCTTTTCTTAATTTCGAACTTTGTCCCAATAGAAAGTTCCTTCTATATCAATTGAATCTCCAAGAATATCATTTACATTTTATATGCAATCATTCATCAACTCATCTGTTAATAAATAATTTTAGATTCTTTTAATACTTATATTTGCTTCTATTATTTAATTAATGAATCTTGGTAAACCAATAGCTGATTATTACAATATACTAAATAAACTAATTATAGAAAATGTTTCAGCAGGTGTTAAATTATGTTATAACCATATATAAACAGCTAAAGTAATATTTAATGTTATTTATGGTGTCATTAAAAATGCAAATGTAAATAAACCAGTCACAATATTCTTCTTATTAATCGATTCAATTTCCTTTTTTCTAAATTCAAATAACTTATTTTTGAAATATTCTTCAAAAGCATTTGCTTTTATAAATTTAATCTATGAAAATATTTCATGTGCTTATTTTGTTCTTTTATCTTTTGCAACCATAACTTATTTTTAGAGTTTCCAACCCCATCTTCCAAGCAAAAAATTAGCAAGCAATCCTAAAATCATTACACCTAAACCTGCTAAACATGATACCCCTATAAAATCAAAAAGTAAATAAAAGGATATCCCAATTTAAAATGGTAGAAATATTACCTAAGATACTGCAATATTTAAATTCAATATTCTTTATAAATCTACTTGCATTATATTTATTATTTCTCCTGCTTTGTATTGTTTATTACTTTAAAAAGACACATTCAAGGTTTTTTTCATTATAAAAACACTCACTGCTGAATGCTAATCACATGATAATTTTCTCTAAATTTTAATATTATCTAAATTACCAACATATAGTAACTATTCTAATACGACAAAGCATTAAAAAATCTCACTGCCATTATTATTCCCAACCATTCAAAACTTTTACCTAAGGTATGTTCAGAATAGTCAATATAAGAGAGAGTTTAACGAATCATTATAGGACCATACATTAAAGAAACATTCCATAGTAATACTACGATGAAAACTATAACAAATTGTTCTATGTTTACTATTACGAAAATACTTTTAAATGTTATAAAAAGAGATTTGTAAAGTGCAAATCGACTATTTTTTTAAAGTTAAAATGTTTAATTCATTCTTTTAAACAATGATTCACTTTAATCATCTACATTTAAGTCTTCAATCATATCAAATTCCAATGGAGTTTTGTTAGCTTTTCTGAGTAAAGGAAACACATAAAGAAAAAAAACTTTAGATATAAACCCTGGAGGTCGGGAATTTGTAATTTTAAGAAGAGGCTCTTCTTATGACATTTTTATTATATATTTATTTAAATACACCAAATTTAGAAATATCCCACAAACATTAATATGGAATATTTTCAATAATTACAAAATACATCATTAAAGCAATTATTCAATAAAATCTGAAAATACTGATAATTACTTAGCAACTAATGTAAAAAATTTCTTTTATATTTTTTAATTCTTCAATTTTATAGGAATTATCATTAATTCCTACGATGAAATCAAGGAAATGTTTCTCTAAAAATTCAATTTTCTAATTTAATCAGGAAAAAATCTTAGAATTCTTTTTTTCTTCATGAAAATTGTTCAAAAGTGATTAATACTATTTTGAATAAAAATCTAGTTATTATTATAGGATTGTCTAAAGAATCCTTAATTATTAATGATTTATTAACTTGTTTGAAATTTAAATAAATTAGGTTTTTATCATAATAATGATTAAATATACAAAATTTAAGAGAAGAGAATATTCTTTTCTCTGATATTAGTAAAATTTTCAATATGATTTAAGTTATGCAAAAATTTATTTATTAGTTCTTTAAGTGAATATTTTAGTGATTTACCTTCATATTGTAATTATGAATTCATAAGGTAATTAATTTAAATATCAGAAAATAAAGAAATGTTTTCATTTTTAGTGAAGAAGATAGGGATGTTAAATTAGGGAAAAGTGCATAGCATAGCATGGAGTTAAGAGGAAGGATGGATAGCAATAGGAGGAGAGTAAATAAAATTATTAAAATAGACATGCGCCATCAGGTTAGAAGAAAGGTTTATTGAAAATAATAAAGTTGGATGATTAAAAAGCTGGTATTCAAGGATAGGTAAGAGTTAATATAATTTTGTATAGCAAGCGAAATTACCATATGAAGTGGCATTAGAATAACATATGGGGAAAGTGAATATAATAATTTGGAATGAGAGATATTAGAAATTGACAACTTGTGATGATTAAGGATAGATAATAGTTTGGATAAATTTGGGAGTAATAAATGATTCTATATAAATAGAATGAATGGATGGAAGAAATGGTTAACAATAGATAGAAATCAAATGTAACTGATATGAAATGGTCACCTGATGGATTTAAGATTGGAATTATCTATGAAGATGGAGCAGTAATAGTAGGTTCAGTTGAGGGTAATAGATTATGGGGCAAAGATTATCAATATAGGTTAGGATTGATTGAATGGTCACCTGATTCAAAATTGATGATATTAGGAACAGCTGATGGATAAGTGATTATACATGATTAGAATGGAAATCAATTGAATTCATTAAAAATGAGTTGTTTAATGGGATTAGTTGATCCCAAAAATTACTTTACTCCTAATTAATAGATAGCAGCAGTACAATGGTATGAGTATGGGAAAATGTATACTGATGAGACACCTCCTGGATTGTTAATGGCTTATACATGTGGTAGAGTGTAATTAATGAAGAATGATAAGGATGAATCACCAATTTTGATAGATACAGTAATGACTATTACATCAGTGAGATGGAGTCCAAATGGTTCTATGTTTGCTGTGGCTGGTAGTGCTAAGGATAAAGATGAATAAAGAGCAGTTGTTTAGTTCTATTCAAACATGGGTGATCATCTTAAAACTTTGAGAGTAGCAAACACTGATAAAGTCAATAGTCTAAGTTTTGAAGGGGATGGACTAAGATTGGTTATGGGAGTTGGCACTACTGTTTATGTTGCCAATTTAAAACTAGATTATAAATGGGCTTATTTATCATAATCTGAGACTCTTATCTTTGCTTATCAAAGGTAAGATAGAATGGAATTTACCATAATCTTTTGGGATACTAAAAGAGAATCAAAAACAATCAGATATTTGAGAGGATTACTTGATATCAAAGGATCTAGTGATTGTTGTGTTTTAATCAGTCTTGTAGAATAAGACACATGGAAGGTAGAACTCTGCAATTCTATTGGTAGTCCATTAGATACTAAATACATATCTATTGAACCTAAATATAGTTGTATGACTAAAACTCATATTATAATTGCCAATAGTGATTATGTATATTTATGGTAATACAGAAATTAAGTCTAAAGATTGACCACCTTTGATTCTAATTCTAATACTGGTATCAGAAAAATTGGTAAAGAAATGGCTTGGTTTATTGATGAAAATCCAGACACTCAAGTTATATATGATAAAGATACATTTAACTTAGAGAAACAAACTGAAGAAACCATTTGTGCAATATAGGCTAATGAAAATTATTTGTTTATTGGAAGAATTAATGGCAATATTCTAAAATTTACTTTACCTTATGTTAGTGTAGAACCTAAATTCTTTCTAGAAAATAGAGCCAATATCATTAATATCAATTGTAATTCCACTAGACTATCTATAATTGATGTCATGGGAACTTTATAGTTATTAGATATTTCAGTAAATGGAGGAAAGATATTAGATTTTGATAAAAAAGAATGTTGGTAAGTTGTTTGGTCTGATAATGATCCACTTTAATTTGCAGTAATGGAAAAAGGTAGAATTCATCTAGTTAGAGATATTACTGCAGATGATCCTCTTCCTTGTGATGCTTTCTTATGCACGTAAATATTATTATTTAAATTAGATTTTCAGAACTTACTGTTAAAGGAGCATTATTAGATGATATAATGTTAAGTCCAGATGGTCAATTAAGAGCTGATGAATTACTTGTATAGTATGAAAGTAGACTATTTAAAGAAATTAAGGAGTCAATCGATAAAACTCCACCAAAAGAAATGTTTGGAATCATTGAAAAATAACCAGTAATTATTTATTTTTTATTTTAATAGTCTAATACTTTATGGAATCTATTAGCTTAAAAAGCACTTGAAGAATTGGATTTCTAAATTGCTGAAAAGTGTTACTTGAAACTAGAAGATTATGCTGGATTATAATTTATAAAGAGAATATTGGACTACGATGAAAAGGAAAAATAAAAGGCTGAAGTTTTTGTGTTTTTGAAAAGATTTGATGAAGCTGAGAAAATTTTAAGAGAGATAGAAAGAAAAGATCTAGCTGTTTAAATGAGAATGAAAACTGGTGATTATTAAAGAGTTTTATTTTTATCAAAAGATGTTGTAGGATCAGATGAAGTTATAGTGCAAACTCAAAATAAATTGGGAAATTATTTTTGTGATCAAGGGGAGTGGGAAAAAGCTTAACAATAATTTAAATTATCAAATAATGTTGAAAAATTAATAGAAACCTCATTCATGATTGAAGATTATTAAACATTGGAAGAATTAGCAAATTCATTATAAGAAGGTAATGCAGTATTATGTGATTTGGGTGAAAGATTCTAATTATTAGGAATGGCAAAGAGTGCAATAAAATGTTTTGAGAAAGCAGGAGATATAAAAAAAGCAATAGATTGTGCTGTTCTTTTGAATGCTTGGAACTTTGCTGTTGAGTTAGCTGAAAGACATAATTTTGTATAGATTGAAGGATTGTTATAATAATATGCTGCATAATTATTAGAATAAAGAATGAAATTAGAAGCAGCCGAATTATATAGAAAAGCTAATCATAATTCAGATGCAGCACGTTTATTATAATAAATTGGTGAAGATCTTATAAAAAGTGATTAAAGTCCATTGATAGTTAAAAAATTGTTTGTAATGGCTGCCTTGGAAGTTGACTTATATAAAAAGAAATTGTATGATGTTACTATGACTGCTTAAAATAATACAATAGCTCATACTTTAGATTAATTAGTTACAAATGATTTAAATCATTCAGCAGATAAAGTACTTAATAATCCCTGGAGATAAGCAGAAGCTTGGCATTTTTATATTTTAACTCAGAAATTCTTATATTCTGGAAATTACAAATATGCATTGTATCTTAAAAATTATTAAATGTAGAAAATCTGCAATAAGACTATGTGAATTTGAATTAGATATGGATCCAAAAAAGATTTATTCATTGTTAGCACTTGCAGCTTATTATAATAAATCATATAAAGAATGTGCTAGAGCCTTTGTAAAATTAGAAAACTTAGACAATATTACTGAAGATGAAAGAGAGAGATACCAATCAGTAGCAGCACAAATATTTGTAAAGTAAAATAAGATCATAATATTTTAGGCATGCACCAGAAGATGCTTTATGTGATGCTATTCAATGTCCTAAACCTAGTTGTGGTAATAAGAAAATCACTGAATAGTAACTAATATTAATAATTTTAGTTAATTATTCTGTAAAGAATGTGGAACTATTTTTGGAGTTTGTGTGGCATCTGGAAAATCAATATATGGTCAGAAATTTTATACTTGTAAGGCTTGCAAACATAAAATGATTGACCAAGAAGTTTAAAATTAAGCATTAAAATTTTGTTCCCTTTGCCATACACCAATAGATTTTAATAGATTTGGAAAACATGGAGAAAAATAATTATGAATTAATAATAATAATATCATTTTTATAGTATTTGTAATCATGGGCTTGACTATTAATAAAAATTAAATAGATGAAGAAAAACTTCAAAAGAGTAAAATAGAATCAAAAGAATATTTGGAATAATAGGAAAAAAAGACATAATTGGAATTATAGGAATAGAAAGAAAACACATTTTATAGAAATGATGACTTTGGTTATTAATATTTATAAGAAGTTAAATAATGGAAATCAAGATAAGAATAAATTGAGTTTGCAAACCAATAATATACAAAAATTAATCAAAAGTATGAATTTTTTGTTCTACTTAATATAGAGAAAAAGTAAATATATAAGAATAAAAGAAAAACACATTTTAGACTGGAGAAGATTTGGATTATTTTTTAGATGAAGCTAAATAATGGAATAAAAGATAAGAATAAATTCAGATTATTTAGTAGTATGAAATAATTTATATTCTATAAAGACAATAATTCTAACATAATGTATATGAATAAAATTAAATGAACCTTCATGGATAGAATTAAAGATCTTCCTAATAATCATAAATTATACATATTGAATCAAATAGAATAGAAAATACAAATAATTAAGTAAATTAAAATAATTAATTTTTTAAAAGGAGTCGGATTAATTTTTTACTATGATATAAGGATCCTCTCCCATTTTTCCTTTAGAGCTAACACAAACTTAAAATTATTAGTCAGACTAATTAGTTAAGGAATCAATCATTGATAAATTACCTAAATAATTAAAAGAATTATATGATTAATATGGTCCATATAAACCTCCTGATTAATAAATCCAATTTGATTTAGAACCTGTATTAATTAATTTGAATGATAAATCTTATTATTTTGGAAAAATGTAAAATAATATGAAAGAAGGATATGGATATCATTTGACTGATAGTGAATTTTATGAAGGAAATTTTGAGAATAATGAAAGAAAAGGCTGGGGAAGAGTAATAAATTAGTTAGGATATAAGGTTCTATATTAATTAATTCATATCTTAGATTGGTTATTGGTAAGATGATTAAATCTAAAAAGAAATGGAGATAAAATAAGAGAATTATTCCTATAAAGGTTAATGTCAAGATTCAATTCCTCATGGCTATGGTGAATTAGACAAACCAGATTATATTTATAAAGGATTTTTTCATTATGGAAAAAGATAAGGAAAAGGTATAAATGAGTTAAAAAGTCACTAAGAGAGATATGAAGGAGAATTTTTTGATGATAAATTTCATGGGTAAGGAATTTAGTATTAAACAAATGGTAAAAAATATTAGGGAAATTTTAAAAATAATAAATGGGATGGTTTAGGTGAGCTACATTGGCCATCGCCAGAAAATAAATATTACAAAGGTATAAATTTTAATGTATAGTTTTAGGAAATTTTGTTAATGGCCAAAGAGAAGGATAAGGATATTTTAGAGATTCTGATAATTCAGAATATGATGGTTAATGGGAGAATGACAAAAAAAATGGTTTAGGAAAATTTATTAAGGGTGGGATTGAAATTTCTGGAAAATGGAAAGATGAAGTATTACTTGAGGATGAAAATTAATGATTACTTTCAGAATCTAAATATAATCGATATTATTAATAAACTTTAATTTTAGTTTACAAATTATTTATTAATATATATTTATATCTATGTTAATAATTATTTTTAGATAAATTAGATTGAAAAACTTTTAATCTTGAACCAAACCTTTACTTAATTAATATCAAAAACAACTTATTCTCTTAGATATAGTTAGAGAAACTGAAATAAATCAACTTACTATTTTTACATTATTGAATCTCACAATTATTATCCAAAATAGGATATTTTTTAAGAGTTCCTACTTTTGAATAAGAAATATAGTTATGTATTTTCTTTGAAAATGAAGAATTAAAGATTTCATTTCCAAATATAAGTCATTGATCTCATAAATAAAAAAAGATATTAAAATGTTGCTTAATCTATGAACATATCTATAAAAAAAAGAATAATTCTATTTGATATGATAATTTTATTCGATTATTTAATTAATATCAATTTAAATCTTTTAATAATTATTGCTTCAGTATATCAATTAAATCAATAAAATTTTGTTAAATCCATTAGGACAGTAGATAAAATTCTTTTGAATTTAATATTATTTGAATTTTTGTTATATGGGATATATATTTATATATAATAAAAATGCAAAGTGAATAAAATTAAGAAGATTAGGAATAAATAAACTAAGCTACAGAGCCTAAAAAATATGAATTTAAGTATCTTTTTATTTTAGAAAAAGAGATTTGGTGTTCATAAGAATTAAAAGGATTTAAAGTTATAGCAATAATTAAATGTAAATGGAGGTGATGTATTTTCTGTAAGATACGATCAAGATGATCAAAATCTAGCTATAGGTATGTCAGAAGGATTAATACATCTTTTTAATTAGAGTAATAAGATGATTTATAAAAATAGATAAACTAATTCATACATTAGAGTAATTCTAAACACCAGTAACAGCTTTAAGATGGAGACCAAATTATGGTTTAAAGGCAAAAGGGATATTAGTATCAGCAAATGCAGAAGGACACATTATTCATTGGCATGCTCATTCAGGAAAACAATTACATAAAATTGTAGAAGAGAATAACAGTGTATTATGTTTAGACTTCAATTTTGATGGCAGTTTATTCGCAACTGGTGGTAAAGATTTTTGTGTTAGAATTTATGATGATGATATAAAGAGTGTATAGCATAAATTCTAATAAGCAGATTGGTATATGATATTGAAATTATAAGGGGTTAGAGAGGTCATGCTAATAGAGTATTTGTTGTTAAATTTATACCAGATTAACCTAATATTCTTATATCAGGGGGTTGGGATGCAAATGTTTTGATTTGGGATATAAGAGAAAAGTAATGTGTTGGACAATTTTATGGGCCTTCATTATCTGGAGATTCTCTTGATTTTTCTGTAAAAAGATAATTGATTTTAACTGGATCTCATAGAACAGAAAATTAAATATAATTATGGGATTGGAGAACAAGAAAACTTTATTAGGAGATTTTTTGGACAGGATCTTAATCAGATGATAATAGATCATATTATATTTATGCTACTTAGTTTAAGTATTACTCATTTAATTTTAATTTAGCAAAACTAATGAAGATTTTATTTATGCAGGAAGTTCAGGAGTTCATGAAATTAAACTTTTTAGTTTAAAAGATGGTTAAGCTAAGGCTTCTATCTTAGGTTTACCAAAAAGCATTCTAACCTTAGATTAAATGAATACGACTGATTCTCTAGTGTTTAGTGGAATTGAAGGAATTGTAAACATTTTTAAGTCATGAATTTAAATAAATATTCATTATGATAAAACATTTGATTAAAAATAATTTCTCTAAACTCTCTAAAACTTTTTATTATATATAAAGATAAAAAAAAGAGACTAAATTATTTTTCACTTAAAAAGCCATAATCAAAAAAACAAAGGTTTCAAATTAGTTTATTCAAAATCGATCCAAGATTATAGCTGCTAATTGATTAATTTAAAAAAGAAAATCAATTTTATTTCTAAAAATTCTTTACTTTGATGATTCATTAAATGTACTTAAATATTATTATTAAACTTATTATTGTTATTTATTATCTTTTCTAATTATTCTAATTATATAATTAAATATTTCCTTTTTTATATCCATTATTAAATATTTATTTATTATGATTGAGTTAAGAGATAAGACTATTAAGATTATTAAAGTTAATTTCTATTTAATTATTTAAAATTTATTGAAAATGCAACCTAGTAGCATTATCTTCATCTGTAACTAAAAAATTATTTATTTCAAATTTTAAAGTGTCAATTCATTATAGGCTAATCCTAACCTAATAAAAACTCTTATTATATTATGGTTCAATGACCTAGTCCATTTAAGATATGAATTAGGAACTCTGAATAAAAAATAACAGAATTAGATCCTTAATAAGATTAATTTTTAAAATAGTTCTGTTGAATTTATACAACAGGAATTATAAAAGTTTGAGTTTTTTAAAAAATGTAGAAAAAGTAAAAAATAGATTTCTAAAAATGCTAAATTAACAAAAGACAAATTTAAATTTTGTTTTAGAATTTAATTTATAGTTTATGATTAAATTAATATTTATAAATATCATTGTTCGATTAATCCTTATAATTACTTGGTTAATTCTACCATATTTGGATACTCATCTAAACGACCGGTTAAAAAATCTAAAGCTATTACTGTTTTTGTATTCAAATATTTTTAATATATTTCTTCAGTAATAGTACTCTCGATTTGATTTTTAATAATCTCTTATTTTTAACAAGCCCCTTATATACAGTAACGTTGAGAAAAATGTGTTAATATTAATGTTTTAGCATTTCCTAGAATAGCAGATTCAACAGCTTCTCTTATAGTTGAATGCTTTGCTTTAAGAGCATTAATTTAAAGATCATCACTAAAAGTAGCTTCGTGAATCATTATATCTACATTTTCTGAAAGTTTTATAAACTATTTGCAAGGTCTAGTATCTCCAGAATAACTAATACTGCTTCCATCTTTGAAATCAATCCTCAAACCATAAGCTTATGGACAATGATCAACATGAACGTATTATATCTTTATATTAAATTCCAATTCAAGTTATTACAAACTTATTTAATTGAATTTCTTCATTTCTGCATTCTAATTCATAAACTCTTATTCTAAACTATAATCTTAATATGGAATGTAACATATTTGACATGAATTTTTAATTTAATAGATATCAATTATTTGAATAAGCCAAGGGATCATTACTTAAGGAACTAATAAATAAATATTGCTGCAATTTTATAATAATGATGCCATCCCTAAATTATGATCACTATGAACATGACTTATCCATAATAGTATTTTTTAATTAAAATCAAAATTATTTTAGACTTTTATTTAATTATAAGTTCCTTCACCGCAATCTAAAATTATTGCTGAATCTAATTATTTTAATAAAATTCCTGAAACATTTCTATATTTATTCGGTCGCATAGAGGCTGTACCAAGAAATTATAATTAAATCTTTGATAAATAATTTTGAGCAGGTTTTTATTCATAATTTATTTTTCTAATTTAAGAAGTTTAACCAATCATCTAAGAATTCATCATTTGATATCCTTTCTTCTTCAAAGGAATTAATATATAATGAAAGTTCATTTAGAATTAGATGTAATTCTTATTATATTATTAATAAATATTTTGATATTTTGGGAAATTATAAGGGTAATTTTAATTTAGAAAATTGCAAATTGCCTTTGTTTTTGGTATACTATCAGAGTATTCATTCTTAACTTCTTAATTACATAATATGTGATCAACATTTATATTATTAAGAAAATTTATATATTATTCTGTTATTGGATCATTTATATGGAAGACACACTTTAGATTATTTGGTAATTTTATTTGATTCAAATCAATATCTTCAATTATATCTAAAATTAAGATTCCTTATTCATCTATATCAGGTTCTCTAAAATAAGTTTCTTAATAAATTGTTTCATCAATTTGAATTTAATGATTTTAAAATAATTCTTTCTTCTAAATATTAGATAATTTTAATTTTTAAAGTTTTTCAATAGAAACATTTCCTCTCATCCTTTTAGTTGTGATAATATATGAAATATTATTATTTTTATGAATTATTGGTTCTATTTTTACATTACCATCATCAAATATTTTTAAAGAATTTTCTAAATCCTATTAAACAAGTTTGAACCCTTAACTATAATCTTGACTTTGAAATATAAAATTTTTTCCTTCAAACTCATGGCAAGATATATTATTTACATATTTTCCTCCTAATTCGCTATATCTGAAAGCTTAAAAATATCTACATAATCCAGGAGGTCCAAAAAGTTTAGTACCTTCAATTTATTTGTCAAAGTTTAGTGACAATAGGAGACCAATTATACCATTCATGTGTGAAATACTTAAATTCGTAAAAAATATCTATGTTCCAAGTTTCATTTTAATGCTAAAATCAGAAATAAATCTCTGAAAATCCTCAGATACATTAAAAACATAAGATTTTTCTTCAAAATTTAGTTATATGCATGTTTTGGCTAATCTAATGAGTTATATATGGCATTTAGACATATATTTATATAATTAAAATAAATAATTAAATTTATAAATATAATCTATTTGAGTCTTTATTTGTTATAAATATTTTTGCAAATTCTTTTATTAATCAATTAAATTTGATGAAATACGATATTTATTTTTCATAAAACACTTTTAAGAATTAGATTACCTAAAAATATAATCTTTTATAAATTAAAAACCAAATTATATTTTTAAATCTAAATATCTATATTTAAAGTAATAACATATTTATAATTCATTTAAATGCGATTAAAAACATTCATATTATAAATATATCAATTCGTTTCTCTTTCTATCCTCTATAATTAATAATATTCAATCTCTATAAAAATAATATAAAATGAGTGCTGCTAATGATTTGACTTGACAATTTTCAAAGAATATTGTGATTTTTAATATGAAAAATTATAAATGGAATAAGAATAGTCAAAGCTTGAGATTTTTTGAGTGTTTTGAAGTAGCTCTGAAGTAAAAAAATTCTGAGATGACAACTTATTAAACAGCCAAGTTTCTTCAGCCTGGGTTAATCTATTAAATGTTCTTGTTTATTTAATATATGTAGAATTTTTTTGTACATTAATGGATTTATCAAAAATTAATATAAAATAAATTCTTTCGCAATTATATATATATTCAAATACTGATTTAAGAAGAATGATTCCACTTATATTAGAATTTTAATCTATTACAAATTCATTACTTAAATAACCTAAATTAAATTCAAGTCAACTTGAAAATTCTTAAAAAATAATTTATATTCAATTCTAGTCTTTTTTGTTAAAAAATTAACTAAATAATTAAAAATTTTCTCACTATATATGATAGTTAAGATATCCAAAAAGTTTCTAATAAGTTGAAATCGTTATTCAAACTTTGTTAAAAATTTTTTATTATGGAATTTATCAAAGATATTTTTTGTTGTAACAATTATTAATAAAAGAAATTATGGTATATTTTATCTAAAATAAATTAGTGATTATCACAATTAATTGGAATATCTATGAATAATATCATTTCTTTATTTGAGCCAAAATTCTCTATATCTTCTATCAAGTTTATTTTCACAGACCCATCTACATCTATAAACATTAATTTTATTCTAAAAATCAATTAAAGACTTACACTTATTTTTTCTTAGTAAGATTGGTCAATATTATAATTAATCAATGAGTCACAATTAGAATGGCATGTTTAATTTTTGAAATAGACTAATTTGTCAACATTTTTTAAGAATTATTTAAGATCATTTGTTTGTTTTTTGCATTCTTTTAAACAAAAACTAAGTTTTTTAATTCCTTCTTCTTAATTTTCAAAGATAATTTAATTATTATCATAACAATTAGAATAGCATTCATATTTGAGCTTTTATTATGAATCTATATTAAATAATTTAATTTTGCTATAGTTTGTAATAGCTTATTTGATAGAATACATATCTTAATACTCCTAAAGTTTTCGATCGAAATATTCTTTTTCATTTTCTGTGGCATAAAGTTCATCGGTTGATCTAATATTATCAAACATTAAAAAGAGTAATAATAATAATAATAATATTAATTTAACTGAAATGACTGAGAGTAGAGCACTGTCATCATATGATGGAACTTACAATAGTTTAAAAGATGTATAAAGAATAGGATCTTATGATTATGGAAATGTTTTATCTAATTTTAGTAATCAAAAATACACAAATTCAAAACCTAATCATCAAATGATGGACACAAAAACATATTTAGAATAATTAGAATAAAAATATTGTAAGAAAACAAATGGATACAATGATAGTGATTCTGATGATTTTTCAAATGATTGTTCTCCTCATAAAGCAGCTTCATAAGTCCCAACAAAATTTTAAAAAAGCAAAATATCAGCAAATAATAATTAGAATTAACCTGAATTCAGGATTCCTGTAGACATAAATTTATCAAGAGGTCCTAGTGAAATAGGATAAGATTATAAGATTATATAAGATATGAATGAAAAATATGGTAGTATAGCTTAATCAAGAGTTACAATAGTAGATCAAGATGCAAAAAGAAGATTTTTCGAATTGGCATTAGAATTGAAAAAAGAATTACCTTAAAATCATCCTGGTTAATAAATGTTGGTAGCATAATTATATACAGAAAGTGTATAGAAATAAATATCAGAAAAATATTGGAAATAATGGTTATAAACTAGATTGAAGAATTGATAATAATTTTTAGTTTTATTAGAAAATAATATTTATGAAAATATATTATTTTTGAATAATTCTATATAATAGTAAGATTTAAATATAATATTTTAAAATGGGAAATTAACAAGGCAAAGATTATGGAGGTTTGCTTATCAGAACTGATAAGCCTTTTTATTTTGCAGGTGAGATAATTACAGGTATTAAGGATGTTAAAAATCTTAGGAAATATATATTTGGATATATTTAAAGCTGGATATCCAGGAGGAGTAGTGTTATTGAAAGTTACAGGGAAAGAAAAATGTAATTGGACAGAGAGTCAAACTATTACTAGTACTGATTCAGAAGGAAAATAAGAATCTCGAACAGAATATGTGACATATTCAGGATAAACATAATTTTATTAACATCGAGTGGCTATTTGGACATTTAATACTTCAAGTTTACCAGTTGGATAATATACTTTTCCTTTTTAATTTTAATTGTTGTCTCATTTACCTGGATCATATTTTGAAAAAGAATCTGATTATTTAGCTAAAATTTCATATAGAGTCAAAGGAGAAATAGAATCATATAATAAATCTTATAAAAATATCAAACACTCTTAACCTCTTGTTGTTAGAGAACCATTAAAATAGAATATCACATCATTAACGGGTTAAATGGAAGTCAATGTAGCAACTTGGTGTTGTATTGCTTAAGGAGTAATTATTTAGTTTATCATTAGACTTCATCTATCAAATGTGTTTTTGATAAAAATCATTATCTTCCAGGAGATACTGCTTATTTGTTGGTTGATTTAGATAATTCAGAATGTAAATTGGATATTAATAGAATTGATGCCAGTCTAATTAATTATTTAACATTAAGGGACAAAAATGGAAGAGAAAAACTTATCACTCGAACCATAGTCTCTTAATAAATTTAAGGTATTAAAGCAGGAATTAAAGCTGTTGAAAATGATAGAAAATAAATCTAACTTATTTTACTCAATAAGAGCTATCCAGAAGGTATTCGTCCTTCATCTAATGGCTAGATTGTTAAATCTGTATATAGATTAAAGGTTTAAGCAGTTCTTGATGGTAATATACTTATTTCTCATTTTTAGGTTGTGTATGTTGCAATCTTCATCCAGCTGTTGATGTTCCTATTGAAATTGTTGCTCCTGTCCCTTAAATTTATAATCAACATGTTTAGTAACCTTCTAATTGGAATCCTTAAGTTTTTCAACCTTAAATTGTATAATTTACTGATACCACCATGTATTTAAAAGATCAAAATTCATAATCAAATTACAATTATCCTTAAAATCCTTAACCTCCTAATCAATTTGGATAAATGCAATAGCCAATGAGTTGATGATAATTTATAAATTAGTTTTATCAGTATTTCAATTATGAATCTTAAAAAAATAACATCTAAATTATTATTGTACTAATCACTTACACTGAATCCATCAATAATGAGGATTTCACTTGTTTTTAAGAATATAATAATTGCTTAGCTATAGAAATTCATATGATCAAAGGAAGGATATCTGACTCTTAAAATTATTTATCTTATCATGATACCTATTTAATAGAACCCTCAAAAATAAATAAACAAATAAATCTTGTTTTGTTATAAAAATATACTATTTCAAGGTATGTTTCTTAACTAAGCTAATTTTTGTAAAATAAACATTTTATATTTAATTAATTTTTTTTCATCTTTTAATTAATAATTTATAGATGCCATTTAAAAATTAAAACTTGATATTAATTTTACAGCTTTCCACTCAATGCCTTTAATTAATCTTCGAAATTATTAAATTATTATCAATTTATTTATATATGCTCATCGGAAATGCTGTGAAGAGAATCGTTCAAACTATAATTTAAAAAAGATCACTATTTCTTCCAATTAAGTAATAAGTTTATATTCCAAAATTTATTATAATACCATAATATGGATTTTTTTTTAATGGTAAACATGATAAGTAAATTTTGATCCTATATTTTTAGAGATGAAAAATAAGCTGAAATTGATAAACTGTATGAGGAAATGGAGGAATGTGAGAATGAGAAATAATCAATGAATATGCTCAAAAAAATAATTTAAATAAGAGAACAAATGGATTAATCAGAAAAAAAAAAATGTGTTTCATTACTATTAGATAAAATTGAGTATGCACGATATTTAATTGAAAATCAATAGATGGAGGATAAATTAGTTCAAGAAGTACTTTCTGATGATTATTTGAATGATGTTCATTATAAAAATATTGATTGGTCTAAATATCCTAAGAATTTTAATGAATTCTTATGGCACAATTTGGCAATAGGAGTTATGTAGCTTAAATTTATTAAGCAATTTGATGATGTAGCTTTTTTAGAAATAGAATAATGGTTAAAGTATTATCATAAAATATATATCAAGATAGTATAAGGAATCTATAGTGTATATAAAAAATTATCTAAATGAAAATTTTGAGGAAATCGGTGAGAGTTAAGGATACTTAGTTAAAGAGCAAGGATTATCATAATATCAATATAATTTGACCTTCTATTATGAAATGAAAGCTAAATTATTGATAGAATAAGATTAAGTATAAGAAGGAATAAAGAATTATGAAGTTGCTTTAAGGGAAACAAAGAAATTTATGGAAATAGTTAAATCATGTATATTATATAAATTATTTAGTATGTAATCATGAAAATTCAGAGGTTGCTAATGAAGCAGAAAAGTAAAGAGAGAAAGGAATATCTAAATTTGCATAGATATTTGAAGATCTTGGATATGTTTAAATCGAAATTGACGAATTAACATCTGCAAGACCTTATTTTGAAAAAGCTATAGAACTTTATTTATAAGTTTTTGGAAAGCATTCTATTTAATATGCTCAAAGTTATTGTTAGTTGGTTTTAACTTACTAATTAACAGATCCATAAAAATGTGAAGAAATGTTAAGAGATTTTCATGAATATTTAGAAAGTTTTAATTAAGATACAATATATCTAGAAGTTACTATGCATTATTTTTGTATTTTAGAAGCTTAAGATAGAGGTACAATAGAACTATTCATGAAGATTTAAGAAATAAGAGAATTTTATAATATAGAAAATGATTTATTAATTGTTGAATATGATATTTAAGCTATTAAATTTGTGATCAGAAATGGTTAATTTTAGGATAAAATATTTGTTCTTTTTAAGGAATCAATTTAATTATTAGATTCATTTGGTAATCCAACTATATAAGCTGAAAAATTGTTACTATTAAATGATCTGGCTGAGAAAACTGTTGAACTTAATAGGATTCTACATGATATAATTTTGGAATAGCTATTAGATTAATTTGAGGAAGTAAGTTTTATGATTGAAAATGATGAGTTGTAATATAAAATAGATAGATAAAAAGCATTTCTATAATTTAGACTAAGAGATACTCTTTTAAATACTCCAGAAGAAAGTTTAGAAAATTTCTTTTTATTAGTAATTAAAATAATTAATCTTAGTTTTCCAATTGGATAGAGAAGAAAGAATTTCTTGAAATGCTATTTGAAGATACAGATGAAATAATTTAATAAGTTTTAGATCATTAAATGTTTAAAGTTGCTCATAAATTAATAAAAAATATAATTGAAATTATGGAGGAAGCTTTACAGAATTCAAAGAGTGACTATATCGATGAAGCTTTGAATCATTATAAAAAAGAAGCATAAAATATATTTGATTAAATTACTGGAAAATGAAATTTGTTTTATGTGTATATTTATAATAAATTATTTGTTTTTTATTACTACAACAATTAATATGTCATGAATTAATTGATAAACTAGAATAATTTCTTAATTATTTGAACATTTATTATATCACTTAAATTCGTTAATGAGCAAGACTTTATTATTTTGTTAATTTAATGATTATTGCAATTCTTAACTAAATCATAATTAATAATATATTTTATTTTATTTTTTAAAGATAAATTCATAGAACTAATCAAGTGAGTTCTTTTTGAAGATACTATAATGCTTCCTATTCAGAGGTATTTTCAACATTTTCATAATAAGTCCAAAAGTCTTCCATTATCGAAAAGTTTAATTCATTAATATGCTGACTATCCTTTAAGTATTTTATGGTGATATAAATTTAAACGATTGAATTAATTGTTGGTTAATTTGATATAATTTAAAAAAGTTGATTTATAGGATTTTTTAAATTTGAAACTATCTTATTCTTAATTTCTATATAGAAATCTTCCAAACCCAATTAATCTTATTAGAGTAATGATTAGAAAATTTGATAGTTATCAGATTATTTATATAAATTTTATTGGACAAGACTTAAAGGCTAAAGTTTTTACAATTTCTAAATTAATCCTAAAGCTTGATTTAATATTTCTGCTGTGATATTATATGTGATATTAAAATCAATAGTGGGAATAACTTAGTTTAATCTATAGACTCTCATAGCAACTTTGTCTAAGAAAAATATTTATTCATGAAAATAAAATAATATATCTTCAATAGAATTAATTTATAGTTAAATTTATAATCTTGAAATATAAGAAAAGATAATACTTATGATTTAAATTAGACATCATCTCATTTAGAATTTATTTTTATTCTTTATCTTTTTCTTCACTTTGTTTTTTTAAGTCTTCTTCTGTTAAGATTTAAGAAACCAAAGACAATACTTTTTTATTCTTAAATGGTTATACTTTAATAAGGGAAACTTTTTGAATGACCATTTGTTAAATAAAAACAGATGAAGATATCATCTAAAGGTTTTAATTAATTTAGGGTTAATATTGAATTTTTATTTGTGGTAATGAAAATAATTCTTCCCATCCAATTCTATCTTTAGTAGATTTTTTAAGCATTCTTTAAAGTAAAGAAATAATAAATTCAGATCTCTTAGGAGTAGGAGGAATATTTAAAGCATTATTAACAATATCAGAGAAAGCAGTTTCCCTATCATACTTTTTATTTTGAATTAGAAATGGGTATTTATTATAGAGCATCCTATATAATATAATACCAAGACTCCACATATCAATTTTAGGATCAGCTGTAGCTTCTTCTTGAATCATTTCTGGTGCCATATAAAGAGGAGTGCCTTTAAATGATATAGTTAGTTTATCAACAAGAGTATTTACTATTTTTGCTAAACCAAAATCAGTTATTTTATAAAGACGATCATGAATCATAATATTAGCTGGTTTTAAATCTAAATTTATTGTATTTTTATGATGATACCTCTATGAATGATATTTTACATAAACAATTCACGATAGCCACTACAAAACTAACTTAAGAAATCCATAACTTCAGCTTCAGACCAAAATTTATTTTTCATTTTATCTTCCAAAGTTCCAGCATTACAATATTCCATAATTATGTAACAGGCCTTACTTGATTACAATTTCTTCCTCCTGTGCATGATCGTAAATTATATTACTTGTATTAAACAAGGTTCTAATGATCACTTTAAAATTATTCTAAAACTGTGAGTTCATGTTACAAGGAATCTAATTTACTTTAAGTTCCAATTTCCATTATTTTAGCCACCAATTACTCTTCCCTATTATCAAGATCGTAGGCTCTCACAACTTTACCAAATGATCCTTATCCAAGTATATCTTCTGGCTCAAGAGAAATTACATATGATGATCCTTGTAATCTTTTAATTCTTTTCTTCATTATTAAATTATAATTATTATAATATAATATGTAAAAATGTCTAATTTTTATGTTTATGTATATATAGTTATATTTCTTTAATTAAATTTATAGTAAAGAGGGTGAATTTCCATATATTTCCATTATGTGCTTTGTTTTATAACCTTTTAAATCAGAGGCTTTAAGCACAAAATCCATCTTATGGCTAGCATATTTAAATAAATCTATTATACATAGCCGTTATTTTCATCATAATCATATTATTGACTGTCTCAATTACATAATCTACTAAAAAAATAAATTTGATTTTTCTAATTTTAACAATTTAGAGATAATTTAGTTTACTAATTTTCTGATATATTACATTCTTTTTATTTAACAAAAATATGTAAATATTTATTGTTGACTTGATATAATTTCTAATATTCAATATTATTAAATAAGATTAATATTAAATTTATAAATAAGTTTAAAGGAAAAAGTTAATTAAAATAAAATCATCCAACATCTTTTGACAACAAAAATGTCATAATTACTCTTAAATATTTATTTAATTATAACAATAATCATAAATTATTAAAGGTAGTTAAAAATAAAAAAAATAATAAAATATTAGAATAAAATTCATTTTATAATGAATATTTTAATTATTGAAAAACTTAAGAAAAATAAATAACAGAAATGATATTCTAATATTATGAAAAATAAAGTCATAGGTTTGTGGGTGTTTATTAAAATATTTATTTTTCTTTTTTAATTCAAATTAAATTATATATAAAAACTTATGAGTTAATAAGTTGAATTAGCATCTGTATTTGGATTAAATTTCTTACTCATATTGTTCACTTTTATTTGCTATCATGTGTTATTTGTGAGAAAAGGAATTTATTTTCCAGGACCTGAAGACGGATCAATCTTACTAATATAAAATTCATTCATAACGATAAAACATAATATAAGGCTACTTCTTGAATTTGATAAGGTTTATTTTACTAAATCTTGTGGGTATATGAAATTATAAGTTCTTTAGGGTGGATGGATATTAGTATCTCTATTTCATCAGATAACTTATTAAATTATAAATAGCATTCTTCTTGATAGCCATCATATCTGCTATTTTCCCTCCAAATAAAACTACTTTTATTATTATAGATTAAGATTTTACTCCTTCCTTTTAATTTTGTATGACTTTAATATATTGTGGAATTCTGATTTTGTTTGTTTATAACCTTTTAGAGGAAATTAATAATTAAGAGATACAATAACAAAGAGAAATTGATTTAATAAGATAACATTCAATATTTATAAAAGGAATTAAGGATAATGTGACTTAAGAAGATATTAAAAATTACTTTCAATCTATTTTCAATAATTTATCTGCTAGAGTTTTGTCTGTTGTGATCATTCCTAAATATCCTATTAAGGAAATCAAAAATCAAAAAGAAACTGAATTATATTTACAAAATAAAGATTAATTGCTTTTAAGTTGTTTTTCCCCAAAATTAAAAGAAATTCCAAAAGTGGAACCTAATAGTGGCCATGCTATAGTCACTTTTGATACTATTTAAGCAGTTAATCTTAGCATATAGCTTTTTAATTTAGAGTTATCAGATTGTTTAAAATCAAAAGTTTAAAACGAAATTGATTAACTAACAATCAGTAATACTTATATTTTGGCATATGAAGCTCCTGATCCATTTGATGTAATTTACTTATATTTAAATACTACTTTAAAAAATTTAATATTAAGAAGATTTTTGTTATAAATCCTTCTAATTTTAGTTTTACTATTTTTTACAACTCCAGCAAGTGTTATTGAATTTATTGGATTTGATAATTCAATTGAAAAAGAAGAATAAAAATAAGAGAAAATATCAATATTTAGATAATATTTGTCATTGATTTTAGTTGTATTAATAAATAGTGCTATTCTACTGTTAATTTAATTGTCATCTAGATGGGAAAGACATATTAGCAAATCATAATACCAAATTCGAATATTTAATCGTTGTGTTTTTTATTTGACAATGAATATGCTGGTGATTCCAGCAATTTCATTTCTGGCAGTTCACAATATTTATTAAATAGTAATGTAAGGCGCTACAAATATGTTATCAGCTATACAAGCTGTTTATTTTGTAATATATTTTATTAATAATAAAGTTAAATAATGGGAAATTTTTTATAGGAATCATTATTTAAGCTGGTTGTGTCTCATTGATTACAATTTTAAGATTAGATGAAATATTCACAAGTTATTTAAGTGTTAAATATGCTTAAATAAAAAGATAGCAATTCAAGATATATCCATATCTATAACCTCTTGGAGATATATTTTCTTATGGATATTATTATGGATTGTAAATGACAGTACTTTTTATTGTAATGACATTCTCCACAAATATTCCATTTATTCATCTAGCTGGTGTATTCTATTCTATGTGTAGATTTTATGTTGATAGTATAAATTTATAAACAGTTTTTGGCTAAGAGGTGTAGTCTAACAATAACTTAATTTAAACAACTTTAATCACTTGCTTTTATACAATTTATCCGAAATTGCTTCTAAATTTTGTTATGTTTGTATTGTAATGGAATACGAAATATACTCTCTTAACTATTGCATTGTTCATAATTTCATTGATAATAATAATATAAATTAAAGTTAAGCTTGATCGTTTTAATACCTCTAATTTACTTGCTGATAACAAAATAAATCAATTAGTGAATTATAATATTTATTAACATCCACTTTCAAAGTGATAATTATATTATTTAATGAGTATTTCAAACGAGATTTAACAGAACTCATTTAGTTTATAAGATGAGATATTCTAAGGACCTACTCCAATGATGCTTTCTGGAAGGATAATTGTGGGAGATGGAGATTCAAGCAGATTTCTTCCAGCTAGTTGGAATTCTTTCACAGTACCTGACTAAATGAAATTGGCAGATTTAAGCCAATAATCTATCCATGCTATACCAATTGAGATGCACAAATCGACAAAGGGTATGAGAAAATCTGAATATTAATCTGCATATGTAGCTGAAGATGATGATTAATCTAATGGTAAACCTCAATTTCTGAAATTAATAATTGCTAAGAGTTTTTAAAATAATTTTATAAGCAATCTTTGGAATAGATCTTATTTAAGAAAATTAAATTAATTATCTAATTATTAGATTTAGGTCTTGGATGATTTATAAATAGAAAATGAAACATATTTTCAAGATTAAAAAAGAACTTTTACAAAATTGGAAAAAATAAAACGATTTTTCTCATATATTGAAGTCTTCACACCTTATAGTTAATTTATTTTTATATGGGGTCTTTTTTAAATATTAATATATTTATTGATATTTTTTTGGCTGCCATATAAAATATCTTTCAAATTAGAATCAATTGGAGATTTCTTAGGATATAATCAAACAAAACAGATTCTTGAAATACTGTTTTTATCTATACTTAGTTTAGATGTATTTGTTGGATTGAATTTGGCATTTATTTATAAAGGAATAATAATAAGAAATAGAAAGAGAATAATAATAAATTATTTTCGATAATATGCATTTGTAGATTTGGTATCTTATAGTGAATATATAAGGATTAAAGGTTTCACTCAGTACAATAACCCTGTAGTTTTTTATTTTAACAAACAATGGTGATTCGAATTAAATGTTGATAATATAAATAGCATTGTGTGCTGTATTTTATGTTTTAAGGATGACAAAGATTAATAAGATTTTAGCTTAAATATAAGAGTAGAAATTATAATAAATAATATAGATTTTTTAATTTGTATGGTTCTTTAAACGATTTAGTTGGATTATTAAAGTTGACAATGATAATTGTATTTATTGCTCATATTTGTGCATGTGTTTGGCATGGGATAGCATTTTATAATGATGAATATTCTTGGTTAGATGCTTATGAATTAAGAGATAAAGGAAATGCTTCAAAATATAATACTGCTATATATTGGGCAACAATGACTATGACAACTGTTGGATATGGAGATATTACAGCAAAGAATAATATTGAATTATTAATAAATAATTTAACTATGCTTATAGCATCAATAGTATTTGCTTATTCAGTTAATAGCATTGGAATATTTGTATCAAATATGTATAAGGGAGCTATGGAATATAGTAGAAGTGTAACATTAATTAACACATTTATGTCTAAGAATAAAATTTAATTTGAGTTATAAACAAGGATAAGAAGTTATTTAGAATATATTTGGTAAGAGGAACAAAATATGAATGATGAAGAAGTTGCAACTTTGATAGGAAAATTAAGTAGCAATTTATAGGAGGAATTATAATATTAATTGAGAGGAAATATATTAAGTACTTGTAAAGTTATGGTTAAGACATTTTCATAAAAAATGATTAAATCTTTATTGGGTTAAATGGAAGAATAGAGTTTCTCTCCTGAAGAAAGAATAATAACTATTAATTAAAGTGATGATTCATCTTTGTATATTATTACAAAAGGAGAAGTTGAAATCATTTTTGAAGGATAAAATAGTCTAAATGAAAAAGTTAAAAGAAATAGTTTAAAATTTTTATCATAAGGTGATTATTTTGGAGAATTAGCATTCTTTACTGGTTAACCTAGAAAGGCTACAGCTATTTCTCGAGCATTTACAAAAGTATTCAAAATTAAAAGAGAAAACTTTATAAAGATTTTATTATCATATCCAAATGATTATGAAAAATATTGTTAATTAAATCACACACTTATGTAATAAGATTATAGTGTTTTATAAATAAATTGTTATAGTTGTTAAAGTAATCATCATTTAATTGACAAATGTAATTATGTACATTTCTGTCCAGATAAAGAAGCTATATTAAAAAGAGAATTATATCCATATGATTAAAAAAGAAATAAAGTTAGGGGTAGATATGAAAGAGATAGAGTATTGAGTCCTTGGATTATGTAAAAGTATGTTATGACAAAAGCAAAAGAACTTTAATAAGAATTATAATATTTAGCAAATAAAGGAACAGAATTTGAAGATATGGATCAACATTCAAATTTAATTAATGATGTTTATGAAGATGAAGGTTTTTTAAATATTTTATATATTTTTAGTTGAAATTGATGTTCCATCATCATTAAATTAAAGAAGTAATTCAAGAACATTTAGTAAACTTAGTCAAAAATAATCCTAATAAAATTAAGAAACTGATGAGGATGAATCTAAAAATTATTCTAGAAAGGTAGTCATTCCTAGAACTACACTTTAAACTGCTGGTTTTGGTGGCGGAATGCGAGATAGCACAAATGTAGATATTTTAAAAGATGAAGAATATTAAGAAAGTTCAGATGAAGAATCTGATGAAGAAAAAGATCAAGTTTTAATGTAATTGCCAATACCTACAAATAAAAGCTAAGAAGCTATTAGAAATTAATAATAAAAAATTACATTTACTCGTAAAGAATCAGCAGAAGATATTATTCCTCGTTCATAAAATCAAAGATCTAACACTTATACCCAAAAGGGCAGAAACTCTTAAACTATTAAAAGAACTTTGACCCCTGAAAAAATATATCCGCCAAATCCATCTGATTTAGAAATTAGAAATAATGCTAGAAGACCTACATCCAAAAAATAGTCTAGTGCTACTAGAACTTTTACTAGAAATTAAGGTAGAGAAATGACAGCTGATGCCAATCCTACTTCTTTTATGGATAATTAGACATATAATTAACATACATCTACAACTATTTTAGGATAATTTGATAAGATGTAAGTTTTTATGCATTATTTTCCATTCAATAATTATGATTCAGTCATAAAAAGGTATATTCTATCATATATTTATTGTTAGATATTCTAGATTATAAAAATTCTTTGGTAAAAAACGATTATATCCAGAATTTTCTAAATATTCCTTTTTCTTTATGACAATTAAAAAAGGATGGAAATTAAGGAAGTTAGGAGCAAAATTGTCTGGAAAAACATTTGCAGAATCACTAAAAAAACCATTTTCAAAAACATTTTAAAGTTTTAAAACAGTAAAAAAAGTCGTAAACAATACAACTGGCAATGGAGGTGGTGGTACTTCACCATTACGATTGCATTCCTTTAAATGATTTAACAATTACATTTATGGCTTTTTATAATTTTTAAATATAATATTAATCAAGTTTATAGTTATAAATGATTATCATTCTTCCTAATGTAACTTTTCTAAAAATAAAGAAGGTCCTCCATATTTTTCTATAAGTTTTTCAAAGTAAACAGCTCTTTCAGCTGACATGGAGCGAATCCTTTACTTATTTTTATTTGATTTATTTAATTTAAATTTGAATCTCATGCTTCTACTTTATTCTTATAGACATTGATTTAAAATATAATCTACTCTATCATTATAAATTTTAAGAATCTAATCTATATTAAATTATGTGAAAAAAGCTTGCATAATACACATTCTTTCAAATTCATCTTCCTGTTAATGTTTCATTATTTTAAACTCTTCAATTTCTTCAAAACATTCTAATGCTGGTTCTTCTTCAATATGTCTATTTTATTATTATTTATATGATACTGTTATAATTAAGTTAATTTATCATCATTTTGAATTTCTTATGCATTAAAAACCAGCTTTATTTCATTTGCAACTTCATTTGTAAGTTAAAGACAACCTCTTGAGTTATATCTAATTTTATCAAGTCTTTTGTAATTTTTATTATCCTTTTTCTATTCTTAAATAAATTCTTATATTAACTCTTATTTTCTATCATTATTAATTACAAAATGCAACTTTGGACATTTATAAACAAAATGATCAACTTTTTAACATCCAAAACAAGGTAAATCAAGAGGAGTAAGATCCTCATTAAGTTCAATAATATGTTTATTCATTTAAAAGTATTAATTTTATGTTTGATTTTTCTTTAATAGATCTATAAATTTCTTTTTTTTTAATTTTTAAACATATACAAAATCTAATGTATAAACAGAAGCACTTCTAGATTTATCACTAAAAAAACTTAATTCTCCAAATGTTGAACCTTTTTCTAAATTCTTAATCCAAGTAAACGTTTTTTATATACATAACATTACTTTTCCTTAATTTAAAAAATATAAACATCTTTCTTCTATGTTTTAACCATTTTCTTATTCTAAAGGATCATCTCCCTCCATAAAAATACATTCTTCAGGTCCAAATATTTATTCTTCTAATTCAAAGGGTAGTTAAAGTAATAAATCTTTTTCAAATTTATTCTATTTAAATACTTTAGAATTATTTATCAAATCTGTATTTACTGCAGCTAAGACTTCAACTCTTAAAGATTAAGATAATACTTCTAAAGCTTCTTTTTCATTTACTTAAGTAGACTCTTTTTCATATTTATATTCTAAATATTTTCTTACTCTTGCTTATAAATCTTTTGGTATATCATTTGATTTTAAAAATTAATTAGCTTAACCCATTTTTTATCTTATTATTTTTTCATTATAATCCATTGAAACAAATATTCCACCTATACTATTCATTATGTATGCAAATATACAACAAGCTAACAACATTACAACTATTCCAAATATTTTTTCTATTGATGTTACTGGTGTTATATCACCATATCCTACAGTTGTCATTGTTGCAGTTGCCCAATAAACAGATGCAATATATTTTACATACCAATCATTATCTTATATTTCTTAAGCTTTTAACCAACTATTATTTCCATAAAAATTTTCTTAATCGGCTATAAAATGCCAAATACAAGCTAACCAATGTGCAACAAAAAGCATTATAAATGTCAATTTTATTACTTTATACAATGATATCATTGAATTTGATAAATCTACATAATCTTCTAATTTTAAAAATATTTTCTTAAGTTTCAATACTCTTAAGAGTCTTATAACTTTTATAAAACGAAAGAATTTAAATATTCTTAATAATTTTAAAGTATTTGCTATTTATTATTGTTATTATTATTTATTTCTTGCATCTTGTATTTGACTTTCATCAATTTCATCTGAATTTAAAATTTCCTATGTAGAACTATTTATAATCAAATCAAAAGGAACAGTTGAAACTATTAATCTTATCAATTATTTATACCAAGATCAATCCAAAACCAAGCCATTAAGTATTTTTTAGCTATTAATTTTCTATCATAAATGTACTATCCTTTGTGTTGATATGAAGTATTAAAATTTATTAAAATATCTAAACTAAATATTGCAATTGATGCAAAATTAAAATTCTCAAAGAAATCAGATTCTATTGTAAAACTAATATCCAAAGGTAATATTAAAATTGCAAGAAATATAACTATCATAGTAAATAAATCCCACAGAATTCTGAATCTATCTTCAGGCTTAAAAACCTCAATTTAAAATCTATAGATCTTAACAGGTTTTTTCACAACTAATACTGAATGTCTTTTAAAACCCTGTTCCATTACTGTCTAAATTCTTTAATTTGTTTTTTAACCATGAATTGTAATTTAAGCTAAATCTGAGTCCTACCCATTATCATTTGCTAAATCATTTAATATATTCAATTGCCTTTCATCAAATAATTAGTTTACATCTTCCAGCTCTTCTTAATGATCATTCTTTTAAGAATATTTATAAATGAATGTCTTTTTTATATCACCTGCTTTAGCTGTCAACATTCTTTCTTCTTCTATTTAGATAGATTGATATTTATTATCTTCTACTATTAATGAAGATTAATTCATATTATTATTTTAATATTATACACAAATCAAATTCCATTAATAATTATAAGTAAAAAACTATTAGAAGTTTAAAGATAGATGAGTTTCTTAATGGATTTATAATTATTTTAAATAGTTGCTAATCTCATTTTATACATTATTCAAGTTTTACTCAATTAATAATTTCTTTCATTTATATTAAAATAACTATTAAATTTATTTTTGTAAAAAACAATAAGTAAACTTTTTAAACATCTATATTTAAAATCCAAATAAATTAACCATTTTAATTGTTTGATAAAAACAAGATTGTTTTGATTCTTTTTATTCATTATTTATAAAATTTATAAGGATTATTTTCTCAAATAAAAAATTTGTAGAATTGATGATATTTAAATCATAGTCCTTTTTTTCAATTATACTATATTTTAAACAAATTGAATTAAGTATAATCTTAATTTGAATGATATTTTGAGATAAAATAATATTAATTGAATTCTGTATATATACAATGTACAAAATATTCATAAATTATAACCCGTTTATGAAATCTCATTATCTTCTCATTTATTGATTTTATAAGAAGATTTTCATTTATTTCAAAAATTTTTCATCATTACAATTCATTTCGAATGATGTATTAGATGAAATGGATTAAGTTTTTATAAAATCTTAATTTTTAATTTTTTCCTATTTAATTTTATCAAACAATTTTTTCCATTCCTTTTTATCCACATTATCCATATAAACAGTAGAATGAAGTTTCATATCTGTAAGTTTTTGTCTTAATGGTTCAAAATTTTAATATTCTGCCTACATTTCAGAATAGCCAAAACTTATTAAACTGGTTCTTCTAGATGCTTATCTAACAAATTATCTATTAAATTTAGTTGGGCTATTTTCTAATTGTAGATATTATTGGTAATCAACTTTTTATTTTTCTTAAGTAAAATTTGATTATTCTTCTTCTTCTTCTTCCATTTGATTACCATCATCACTATATCTATGAATGAAAAACAATTAGCTCATCAAACCTTAAGGAATTATACACATTTTTAGATAATTTAATTATAATAAAGAATTTTCTAAACAATGTCTTTAATTTTCCTTCTACAATTCTTCTTGAGAATTTTGAATAATCATAACTTGTTTTTGAATATTTAAATTATCATTAATCTAAAAGTTTGATAACTATTGTTATAGTTTAGATTATAATAGTGTAGCAATTTCTTTATGGCTTCTATCCATAACAGTTAAACATTTAGGGCAAAATTATGTTAAGGCTCCTATTTATAAGATTATTTTTTAAGTATAAATGATAGATTCATCTTATAATTATTCTAATATTGATTTGATTATCCAACTATCTTCTTAAAAAAGGTCTTAAATTATTGAGATTAATAATGTAATTTCAGAATGAGAAGATGTTATATCTATGTAATGATTCCATTATTAAAATAGATCATGAATATCACCTTACTTCAGTAACTTTTCAAAATCTAAACATAGAGACTTATTTTTATCAATTAATGGAAATCTAACTATAACTGAGTGGTTTTATTCCTATTTATAAGTTTATATATTACATTTTAAAATATTATTTTTAATGAAGCCACTAACATATTAGATTTCGTATGTTCTAATTATTTAGTTTTTCGTTATATTTCGTAGTTTTGTTAAAGTTTTTAAAATTTATTTAAATCATTTCTGATAAGTTACATATTTTTCTTATATTTATTCCTTCTATTAATCTCATTGACTAAAAATTTTAATAAGTTTTCGTCAGTTTTTTCATCAATAATTCTTTATTAAGAATTACGTAAAATTGACATTTGGAGGGTTTCCGAAATGTCGTTTGTATAATTATCGAAATATTCTATAAGATAGTTAATTATATACTTTCTTTGTTGTAAGCTAAACAATTTAGATAAGATGTGAGCAAAATAGGGTTACTTTGATCAGGATAGAATTTGTGGTAGAGAATGAATAAATATTCTAACTGGAGTATAAGCTCCATAAGTTCTTTAGTTTCAATTTCATCAAACCCAGGAGCACTTCGACTAAAAGTTTAATAGAGAGCATTGGTAGATCCATGGTTTTTTACTTCTAAAAAACTCTTTGCCCTTCTAAATTTAGAAATTTTATCTATTGTTTTTCCTTATTGAGACATTTAAAAATTGTATATAGTTTTATTTAAGTTGTAAGCAAAGTCATCGAAGTCAATATTCTCTAATTTGTATTGTGAATGGGATCTAGCTGCCTTGAATTATATGAAATCAGCATGTGCCATCATACCAAATTTATTAATATTTAAAAAATATTCAAATATCACAGTCCTTTTATTCTCAATTAATACGCAATATTATTTTATATGAAAGAATTCTAATTCATATTTAATTTTGATTCACTATTAATAGTCATTTTAAATTTAAGTTTATTTTATTTTCATTATAATAATGGAAAATATTATATATTCATATTATCATCCTTTTTTTTTTATTTCTATTAATACTCTTAATAATTAAGAATTTCTTATTTAACTTTTTCTTTATTTTTATTGGGTTTCAATTTATTAATTATACTAAAATTAGGCATAATCAAATTCATCAAAAATTAAACACATTTAATTCTTATCTTGACTCATTTAACTATTTTAAATCAATTCATATTCATTTAATTATTATAAACTTCTTTATTTGTTAAAAATTGATGACTATTTTTGTATAAAAAGAGTTTCTGTTA
>CAJJDN010000003.1:179959-257985 GCA_905182985.1 Paramecium sonneborni
TACTTTGTCAATATTAAATTTATGAAATAAGATTTTATCTTCATAATATTTTAATTGTTTTAATTTATTCAAAATAATCAAAATAAAAAATTTTGAATTATGGTATTCTCAAATAACTTCAAAGTTCTTTACTTTAAATTAATTGAAAAATTGCAAAATTTAATAACATTAAATTATCATTCATTAATTCGTTTAGAGCAATCCACATAAAACTATTATTTTGGATCATTTTTCTTTACTTTATATACTCGATTAGTAAATCCCCTTGGAGATTAATTATTTGAGACATCTTACCAAAATCGCTCTTTTTATTATAATTATTGCTTAAATTTTAACTATCTTAAATGATAATTAAAATTGAATTGAATATTTGGTACATGTTAAATAGGTGAATTTAATCTTTAAATTGATAACTGATTACTTTTGGTTACTTTATCTAGGATTTCTAAATTTTAACTTAATTCTTATGGAACAAGTAATTTTTCTCTTTTAGTTCTTTAAGAACTATGAAAAGTGCGCTTTGATCTATTTGTAGAAAGTTAATAAAATGTTTGAGTTTAATTTAAAGAATTTAAAGCAAATTGAAAATTTTAAACTTTTTTGATTTAAGTTTACATTTAAGATCTATTGTATTAATGTCTAAGTAGATGACAATCTAAAAGAGATTTAGCACTTTTAAGAATATTCACCTTTTGTCCATTAACTGAAAATTCATAATTCATAAATTTATATAAATAATCATTAATTAATTTTTTGTAATTCTATGTAACATTAAGAAAATCTTTTCAAAGCTAGATAGTATAATTTTGCTTTAATAAGAAATATAAAATTATGGACATACTGGGTTACTTAGGCATAAGTGAATTCTTTTTATTCAAAATAGTCTTATCTTATTTCATATTTATTGATAATGACTTTCCTTGTTGTTTAAAATAATTAATATTAATAAACAGCTGGATTCTTTTTCGTTCTAATAACTTATGTGCATACAAAACCATCACCTGATCTTTATTTATTTTCCTTAGATAATTAATCATCACATTCAGAAATAATATGTTATTGTATTTCTGGTAGCATATTAATCTAAATTAAAGATAATCTAGCTAGATTTAAATAATTTTAGGTTTTTATCTTTTGAGTTAAATAATGACACATTTCAATAATATCACTTAGATTTATTTTACTATTCATATAATTTGATTATGATTTATATAAACCATCAGTAACTAATTAATTCATTATTTCTCTTAAATTTATTCTGATATCTTTATATTGATAATTAGCCAAACAATAATATCTCAAATAGATATTATAACTTGAAGATGCTGAATATAAAATAGGTTTTGCAGGTTCAAATAAATCAATCCCTTTCGATTTTGTTTTTCTTTCTAAAAAATATTCAATATATCCTCTACTTCCATTATCACTTCTAAATTATTTAGTGCAAAGATATTCTAAAATAGAAATCTCATTTAAATTACACTTTATTACAAAAGGTGTCTTGCCAAAATTTAAATTTTAAGTCATGTATATGTCTTATTCTAATATCATGTCTCTATACATATTTCTACATTCTGATTATACTTTATAATTATATCTGATGTTTTCATCTGTTTATTTTTTTTCTAAATATTCTTTTCCAATTATTCGATATTTCTTATTTGATTCATTATCAAATAATTCAACTAATCTATCAAATAAGCTAATATAACTTTTAAGTTATCTTTTTTCTTTACGAACTGATAATTAAAATACTTATTATTACATTAATTTCCAAAACATTATTTCAATTAAATATCGTTTATCATTTTTTCTATCTCCTTTATTTAATAATCTTGTAAATTCAATAATTTAAAATACTTTTTGACACATATCTTCATTTTTTTCTATTGCTTAATTTATAACTTTAGTTTTAATATTAATTTAAGAGGCTTATGCAACGAATCCTTATCTTCTTTTTGATTTTCCTGTTGTAAAATTGAGCTATGATACATCAATAGATTGTCTCATAATATTTAATTTTGTCATCACTTAACTATTCATTTTTGAAGTTCTTCTATATTTAAGAGATCCTCTTTATATTTCATCAACTTGAATAACAATATCATTGAAGGTAAGATATTCAGTAATATTAAATAATTGAAATATTATCCCTAAACTAAAGTCCATTTCTTAAATCTGTATTAAATTAATATTTGTCATTAATCTTTTCTTACTCTTTGGAAAATAATAGGTAATTTAAACAAGATCTAAAACTGTATGAGCTTATATTGTAATTATTACAAATTCAATTTTGATTAATTTATAATTTTTAAATTGAAGAAACAAACATTCATTTAATACTGTTATTTAATTATTTTATTTTACGATATAAAACTTCTCTATATAATGTGCTATTACTCTAAATATTTTATATCTTTAACTCAAAAACTATTTAGCTTAACTATAATCATAAGAATGAACTCGTTAATATTCATTAAGAATACATTTTTATGATCGTTTTGCTATCCAAAATGAAGATAATTTAATATCTTATTATGTTTTAATTATTTACATAACTGAAAAAGGAGTTTTGTATAGAAATTTTTTGTCAAATTTTAAATTTACAACAAATTCCTAACACCATTAATAAATTAAACTTGGAGTGAAATAATTTGAAATTTCAAATCTTTATTCTATATCAAATTTATTGATTATAAGAATATATTTTTTTAACTTTGAATCAAACTCATGTATCTAGAGACTTATGAACAAATTTTCACCATCGAACTTATAAATTTATTCAAATCTTGTTGAGCAAAAGGAATCTTATTTTCCTAAATAAAACACTTTAACATTTGCATAACATTTTGCTTTATTTATTGTTTCAAAAGTAAATGTAAAGTCTAAACGATTTAAATAATTAATTAGTTCTTTTGAATCAGATAATAAATAAGCTTTTATTTTACTATAATTTGGTAGAGATGCTCTTAATTTACAAAAGAATTTCTCCATCCTGATTCTTAAAAAACAATTTTCTTTTAAAAGAGTTAAAAAAACTTTACTATATAGAGATAACTTTTAGTATAGCTTTTATTAAGAATACTTACAACTATTAATAAAAACTATTGATTCATTTGAATCTAATATTAAAGGTTTTCTCAATCTAGTTATATTTATCATTCTTACTCTTTGTTTAGACATAATTATAATTATAAATTTATCTCTGAGGCTAACAAAAACAAAATTTGGATGTTGGACTGTGTCATATCTTTTGACACCTTAAGACCAAAAAATTTATTTTTAGTCATAATTGTATTCTTAAGCTACTTCCAATTATTTTGAAGCATATTCTGGCTTTATTTCAATTTAATCAATCTATTAAAATTATTAATCAAAAATAGAATGATATTCGAAATATTTTGATTAGGTTGATTGAATTTCTTTTATTTTTCTTAAATCTTATTCTTCATGTGGATATATACTGAACTTTAAGTAAGTTTAAGTGGTATTATATAAGCTATGATGATCCATTTTCTCAATAAAATTTAAAGTTGTTGAAAGAATATGTTAATATTAAGCTTTTAAGGCTACCTATCTTGTTTTAAAATTCAAAGTTATCAAATTATTTAAGATTAAACTAATAATAACAGAATAATTTGCTCTTTCAAATATTAAATTTTTCAAAATCTAATTGATATCGAATCTATCAAAAATGGAACGATCAATTGTTTCTTTAGCTGCTAGAGCTAATTTCTCGAAATGAAAAACACTTATAGTTAAAGGTTAAAAAATTCTTTCATTTCTTCTTCTAGATAAATTTGTCTAATAAAAAACTTAATCTGTATGTTATTTATCTTTTTCAAATAATAATGCTTCAATTTATAATTAGAATTTAGAAGAATCAAATATCCATTCTAAATTTTGAGTATTAATTTAAAATAATTCTTCTACTTCATTCTTCGTTTCATATCTAGGTCTCATTCTATCAACATCTAATAACAATTTGTCAAGGATCACATTTCCAGTATAGCATATATGTATGCTTAATTAACAAATTTTACTCACCTATCCTAATAATGCATCATTTGATTAAATTAAAATTTCATTAATATCTAAAAAACTAGATTATATAAAAATCTTTTTAATTTTTTAATGATTTATTTTTGTTATCAATTAATCATAAAAAAATTCACTACAATTATGTACGAATCTAAATTACAATATTGAATTTAAGATTTAAGAATTATTTTAAATATAATTAATATATTCTTAAGAAAGATTTTAACTATCTTAATTTAATTTTCTTTTATTTTCTAATATTTTTTATTCTTTAACAAGTATATCAATAAGAATTAATCTAATTAATGGTAAATTAATGATGTATTATTTTATTAAATCTTAATCAATAGTTTCTGATAATTAAGGTAATAGATCATAAGTAGTTCCAATCTTTTTTTTAATTTTAACAATTTAATTATTTTGTAAATAATTAATAATTTTTTAAGTTTCAACAATTGATTAGACATCAAGATCAGTGAGTTTTCTTCTTGATTTAAGGGAAAGTCCTTAAATAAAAGATGTTTTATAAACTTTTGCTGATGGAAGAGCTTCCTTATTCAATAATGCCAATTATCCTTTTTATCTTAAATAAATTATAAGATAATCTTTTACTGTAGGCCAAACAGTAGTACAATTTTTATTAACTTCAAAATCTGGCATAGTAACAAGTGGAATATCTAATCGAAAATGATATTATTAACGACCTTCTCCTTTAAAGAATAAGGCAATACAACTTTTATCATAAGTTACATCGTAATACGAAACTGACCATACAACAATATTTCTATAAAAAACAGAAATATATCTAAAACTAGGATAATATAATGTTTAAATATGTTTAACCCAATCATCACAAGTCTTGGATGGAATTTTTAATCCTGGATGTCTACAAAAATTCTTAAATTTATTTTAAGCCTTCCAAAGCATTCCAAAAACTCCAAGATTTTCTTTTTTATCATCAATCTAAATCTTTTCTTTTTCTTTCTCTTCTTACTCTTTTTTCTCTTATTATAATTGAAATACTGGAACATTTTCACTCATAAATATAATATCTCCAAGTCTTCTTTTAAATGCTTTTACTTTTGTTGATTTTCTTACTTTATCAATAGTTTTAGAAGCAGCTATAGATTTTTTGTTGAATTTAAACACTTTCATTCTAAAGCACATCTATATAAATCTTACTCTTTTTAAAACTTTTTCTGAAAAGATATCTTCAGCTCTTAATTCCCTACTAGATTTTTTTTAAAATATTATTTTTGATGCTTTCCTTCTTTATGAAAGTCCTTCATTTAATCTTTTTTAAATTTCTCTAACTTAAACAACTTTAATAGCATTGCTTAAAACATCATCTTGATGTAAAACATTCTAAATATATTTCATAGAGGGACTTGAAGTTAAAGCTAAAAGTCTTTCTTCAATTTTTCTATAATTAATTAAACTTAAATAATGTTTTGATACCAATCTTGCTAATTTAGGAGAAGTTATTTTTGAGTGAAGACGTTAAAACATCAATGCTGTTATTATAGTTGATATTTTAAATGTTGTGTCTGTTTATTTTTCTTTTATTTTTGTTGTCTAAATCATTTATACAGAATCTTCATGAATTTATTCTATTTATATTTTATCTTTTGATTTTTCTATTATATTAAGACTAACTTTTAATAATTTATATTTTGAAGGATTAGATTTTTTTGATAAAATTGATGTTAATGAATTAATTTTAGGAGTAGATTCCCGTTATTCATTTTATTTTTCTTTTTCTCTTTTCTCCATTTCAATTTGTTTCATTAACTAAATTTTTTTTTATTTTTCTTATTTTCTTAATTCATCTTCTTAATTCATTTATTAGATTATTCTATATACTTTAGCAGGCTTTATTTCAGCTTTAGCTTTCTTAATAAAAGTTGAGGCCGTTCTTTATCGTACTGTTTCAACTAATTGGGTTCTTAATAGCAAACCTTCAATTTGAGATTATGTACGTATATGTTACTTTTTTAATTCATTAACATCAAAATCACGGCTACTAAAGAAATTATTTTCTTGAATAGTTTTTGGTGTAGTTTATTAGGATAATATTTTGAAAGAATTATTGTTTATTGAAACATTTGGTGTTTTAACTTGAATTCCGCTATTAGGAAGCGTAGTGATTGATATTTAAAGATTTTGCAATTTTTTAAGATAGTTTGACCTTGTTAGTTCTGCTTTCCCTTTATTAAAATAAGGCTTCATTAATTGAATACTTATCGTAAAATTAGGTATTTTAATAATCAGAAATTTATACACAAAAAAGTTCAATTTTAATACAATATCATCATAACCTATAATTATATTTTAAAGCTTACTATTATATTATTTGAAATCATACACTTTATACTTAGTTTTGCTAAATAAAAATTATTTCATACATAATAATAATCTAATATTGATGTTTCTGATATTAAAATAAGAAGTCATTCCTAATTTAACTTATTTGTTTAAAATTAAATAAGTTATCATCTTTATATTATAAAAAATCAATATAATCAATATTCTTAATCATACATTTTTATTATATAAAGATGTAATTTATATAATAAGAAGACCTTGACCTAATCGATAAATATTTAAAAGAAAATTCAGAAATTAATTTTGTGTTTGCATAACATTAAATCGAAAATTCAAGGGAATTATTGATATTTTCTCTTAAAATATTTAAAGTTCTATAAAAATCCATTTTCAACTAGATTTTGGAATAAGCCTAAAACATTATAAATACTAAGAGACCATAACAATGAAAGTTTATTTCATATGCAATAGATTGAATAATTTTTACAAATTGAGATATATAATAAAAAAAATATGAATAAAGAATACATAACATTTTTAATAATTGAACTCATACACAAAAATATGGTTCTCTTTATTATTTTCATAATTTTCTCCTAAACAAACTTTTTAATAACCAAATATATTATTTTGTTCTGATCAAAAAATTTTTATATTGCTTGATAGAAATTTTGGCTATTGTTTTAGCTATGAACGAATTGTATCTTCTTCTGTTAGTTACCTTGTAAATATTACTATTTAGAATTATATTTAAAAGCAACATAAAAAAGTCACTATAAATAAAATTAATAATTATTATGGATTATATTATCCAAAAAATAGAACAAGTTTAGATAATTTCTTCATAAAAAATTAAAGATTAGATAGAGTATAAGTTACAATTCTTTGTGTTGAAATTTTAAAGCCTAATAAGCAATCTCAATTCTAATAAATTGAAAGAGAGTCCGGATTAAATTTTTGATAAAATAATTATTCACATACATATATATATCTTTATTTATTTTTATAAAGATGAAAGCTAGGATTTGTAGCAATTTCTTCTATATTGTATCAAAAATACACAAGTTAATGGGCAAATAACTTAAAAGTAGTACCTATACCTTATCTTATCAAATGATTATAGGATGATTCCTCAAAATCCAATTTGACTAGTAAGTTTTTATGTTTATTCTAATATTCGATGAACTTTATTATAACAAAGTTCGAAATAAACTAGTATTAGTAGGAGAGACAATTTAGTTGCTGTTATGACTATTAAAACAAGAAAGTGACAGAAAGTATTATGCTTGCTTATCAGGCCTTATTTTTATATATAAAATAATTTATACCATGTTCTTAGTATAATTATATGTTTCTTGCATTTATTTATTTTAAATAAAATGCTTCATCTTATTGTTTAAAAATGATGTTTAAATTCATATATTAAAAAAGAGTTCAATCATAATTGAGGTTCTTTATTATCAAAATCATAAGTTATGATAATATTTTGAAATTATTTTCTACAACTATAAATTTAAGTTGGAAAACATAAACCTTTATATGATACAAACTTTAGATATTTATAAAGTTAAATTTAATTAAACATAGATGTAAGATTGATTAAATATTAGTCAATGCCAACATCGAATTTAATCATTTGATGTTTCAAATGATATAAGTGTAGCCAAATAAATTGTAATTGATGCATATACTATTTATTCTAATGTTCTGAAATGATTTTAATTAATCTTTGATACAATAATATTTTAATGAATTTAATGAAAGCCGAAAATCACCAACTTATTCAAAATCCAACCTTACCCACAATTATGAATAATGAAGATTAAATTCAAGAAAGCAATTTATATTATGTTAACAGACCTTCTTAAGAAGCAATTATTTAAAATTTTACATAGAAATATAGAGATAATACTAAAAAGTAGATTCTAAACAAAAATCTCGATCCTGAAAATAAAAAAATGGCATTTTTTTAATAGTTATAAAAACTTCAATTATCTGAGGACAAACATAAAAAAACTGACTAATACTTTACATACTATAAAAAAGAACACTTATAAAAATCAGTTAATTCAAGTAAAGGTTAATATAAATGTACAAAAATGAAAATTTTTGAAAGAGATAGGATTAATAGTGAGAGAACCAATTAAACATATTAGTAATTAAGAGAATATAGTATAATTGATGATATTGTTTAAAATTAAGATATAATAGCTAAATAAAAAGGTTTATTAGAAAAAGTGTAAGATCTTAAGAAATTGAAATTATTAAAGTAATACAAATTCAATCAGTATTATAAAATAATAATCAATTTAGTTATTGCTTGCCAGGGGTTGGTAAATCTCCATATGTTTTTAATGATACTCATTCAAAGTGTACTAATCCTGGATATTCTAGAAATATTGAAGGAGGAAAGTTTTTTACAAGATGATTTATTTATGTAAAATCATAATTTATATTTATCGATTCATTTATTTATTGTTCATAAAATTTTAATCAATTATATAAGATAATTTGAGTTAGATTCTTACTTTCGAAATAAANAATTATATGTTTCTTGCATTTATTTATTTTAAATAAAATGCTTCATCTTATTGTTTAAAAATGATGTTTAAATTCATATATTAAAAAAGAGTTCAATCATAATTGAGGTTCTTTATTATCAAAATCATAAGTTATGATAATATTTTGAAATTATTTTCTACAACTATAAATTTAAGTTGGAAAACATAAACCTTTATATGATACAAACTTTAGATATTTATAAAGTTAAATTTAATTAAACATAGATGTAAGATTGATTAAATATTAGTCAATGCCAACATCGAATTTAATCATTTGATGTTTCAAATGATATAAGTGTAGCCAAATAAATTGTAATTGATGCATATACTATTTATTCTAATGTTCTGAAATGATTTTAATTAATCTTTGATACAATAATATTTTAATGAATTTAATGAAAGCCGAAAATCACCAACTTATTCAAAATCCAACCTTACCCACAATTATGAATAATGAAGATTAAATTCAAGAAAGCAATTTATATTATGTTAACAGACCTTCTTAAGAAGCAATTATTTAAAATTTTACATAGAAATATAGAGATAATACTAAAAAGTAGATTCTAAACAAAAATCTCGATCCTGAAAATAAAAAAATGGCATTTTTTTAATAGTTATAAAAACTTCAATTATCTGAGGACAAACATAAAAAAACTGACTAATACTTTACATACTATAAAAAAGAACACTTATAAAAATCAGTTAATTCAAGTAAAGGTTAATATAAATGTACAAAAATGAAAATTTTTGAAAGAGATAGGATTAATAGTGAGAGAACCAATTAAACATATTAGTAATTAAGAGAATATAGTATAATTGATGATATTGTTTAAAATTAAGATATAATAGCTAAATAAAAAGGTTTATTAGAAAAAGTGTAAGATCTTAAGAAATTGAAATTATTAAAGTAATACAAATTCAATCAGTATTATAAAATAATAATCAATTTAGTTATTGCTTGCCAGGGGTTGGTAAATCTCCATATGTTTTTAATGATACTCATTCAAAGTGTACTAATCCTGGATATTCTAGAAATATTGAAGGAGGAAAGTTTTTTACAAGATGATTTATTTATGTAAAATCATAATTTATATTTATCGATTCATTTATTTATTGTTCATAAAATTTTAATCAATTATATAAGATAATTTGAGTTAGATTCTTACTTTCGAAATAAATCATATTAATATTTTATAAATTTAACTAGACATGGAATCTAAATCAAATTACAACAATCCATAAACTTAGTTAGACAATGAAGGATCATTCATTGATAAAATAATATTAGAAATTAAATAGCTAATATTCAAAATTGTAACAGAGATGTTAAAAATTGAATCTCAATCAGTTGTATTTTAGCTACTGATGAGACTCATATAATATATGTAATTGAATGCTATATTATTTAATCGATAAATCTGGAAAATATGGTAAGTAACATATGTGTCATAACCATTGCATACTTTTTTCAAGTATTTATATTGTTGATATTAGTTACTTTATGATTACACCCTATTTTAATGAAGACAGTTTCTAGTATTTTGTAGTAATCATGTATGTTTGCTTATCATTATTCTTGATAACACTCATGCTTATCTGCTTAATTGGTTTTTATTCAAATAAATAAAACCAAAGTTTTACATGGGCTATGACAATTCTTTAAATCCTTATTGGATTTTTTTTATCAATATTATTTCTACCTTTTGTTGATGTTTTCTTAGCTACGATAGCTTGTTATGATGATAGTAAAGGTTAATTTTAACATTATTTGTTTGATATATAATGCTGGGCAAATGTACATATAGTACATGGAATTGTTGCTATTATTGCTTTGATAATTTTTAGTTTAACCACATTGTTATTTTCAATGATTTATTATGAAATAAACTATTTACCATAAAAATTGAATTCAAAAAAATAAAGTATGTCAACAACGTTCTTATTATTATATGAATTGGTTATGGTAATATGTTACACTTTTATGAATGATAAAATATATGAATATGTTCATATTTTAATAATGTTAATTGGTAGTTTTTTATTATTTTGGATTTTTCATGTTGAAAGACCTTATAATAATCACTTAATTTAGAAATCATATTCAATATTAGTAACATTTCATTTATGGGGAGTTTCTATGCTTTGTTTTGCAAAATATTTAGAAGGTGTATTATTTTTTGGAGTTATATTTTCTTGGATAGGAGGGTTACCTTTAATTATAATAACTCTTATTCGACCTTAGCATGAATAATATGATATTCTAATGACTAATTTAGCTACTTGTTAATAACCTGAATAAATTTATAAATTGACTAATTTTTTATTGTAATTATAATAAGAAAGTTAAAATGATCCAACATAAGGATTAGTTATTGATGGATTCTTAGATTATCATAAAATAACTTGTATTAGAGATGATTGTCATTTAAAATTAAAAGGATTACCAAATTATAGAAGAAATAAAATTGGTCTTCATGAAAGTAATTTGTAAGAGAGAGATATAGATTTATCTATTGTATTATACTAAATTTATTTAAATTAAACAAAAAGGTTTTAAAATTCAATCAAATTGAGATTAAAATTTTGTGTATATATGTATGAAAAAATGAAATAAAAATAAAATGCTTTAATTGAACTTTAGGCTATTGAATAAATGTTTCCTAAATTTGATGAACAATTTATTATATATAGGTTTAAAAAAATCATAGAAGAAGAATTAAATTCTGGTGATGGATATGGTAATTTTGATATTGGAAATGAATTATAATTCTAAAATAATTATAAAACATTATAAAGATACATAGAGAGATCATCATTACTTCATATGGATTTTTGGTCATTATTGTAAGAAGATTATCCTGATTTAAGTAAATTAAATGACCTTGGATAAAAAATAAATAATTCCATAGTTCATATAGAAGATTTATGGAAGAAGATGTAAAAGTCTAGCATAAATTTAACAAAAGCACTTAGAATATATAGTAAATTCTAGATTGAAGTTTTATAAGATAAGGAATAAGGAGAATAATTACTAGAAAAATCTAGATTACTATAATAATAACTTAATTAAAATAGAAATAAAGCAACGACATAATTTATGAATGCAGAAGATATAGGATTAGAAGCTTTACCAACAATTGTTATAGCAACAACTGTTGATAAATTTTCTTAAATTATAAATCTTAATAAAGCTTGTTGTAATGTATTAGCTTATAATAAAGCAGAATTATTGAATAAAAAAGTTTCATAAATTATGCCAAATGTTTTCGCTAAGTTTCATGATAAATATGTTGAAAAATTTATGACTTTAAATGTTTCAAATCTATTTAATGTAGATAGATACATTTTTGTTAAATAAAAATATAATTATATTCTACCAAGTTTTTTAAATATTAGAATGCTTTCATCTTTTGATGATACTACATTTATTATAGGATAATTTAAATTAATTAAATAATTTAAACCAATATGTTATTTAATAACAGATAATGAAAAAATAATTGAATCCATATCTGCTTCATGTATTACTTTATTAGGTATTGATAATAAAATAATTACTCATAATAAAATCTATATGAATGATCTCTTTCCCTCATTCTAAGAGTAATTTAACTCATTTTTTACTAAATCAGGAGCATTAATTAAATATTAAAATTCTCTTTAATAAATTAAAAGTCCTTCTCACTAATAATTATCTGAATAGCAAACCGAAAAATAGAAATCAGATAAATCTTCATAAATTTATTAATGTAATGTATCCGAAATAAGAGATTTTGAAAAACAACTTGTAGGCTATACTATTAAATTAGAATTAATATAAAATGAAAAATCATATGGAACTTAATAAAATATGAGTTTATTAGGAGAAAAATAATAAACTGAATAATTAGTTTATAATTAATTGTAATTTAAATTCATCCCTAAACTTATGACATATTTAGCTGAACTTGGAAATGAGGCAAATTCTTAAAGAGTTGATTAATCTGTTAATTGGGATTAATAAGATCAAAGTTCTCAATTAACTTCAAATCTTGGAATAGAATATCAAAAACCTTTAACCGAAAAAAGTGATGAATTATAAATAATTTCACAATGTTTAAAATTGGATGATGGAATTAAAACTTTGAGATTATTTGAAAATAAAATTTAAGATATTGAAGATAAAGAAGATATCATCTCTGAAGATGAAGAATCAGGAAGATCAAGTGTTTTTCAAAAAATTGATAATGATTCAATTGAAGTGGGTGCCAATGATAATATGAATATTTTTAGATCAAAAACTAATTTACTCTAATTGATAAATATTCAATAAACTCCAAAAGTCATTAAGAAACTTAATTGGACTATGAATTTAGAAATGCTTTCAATTGTAACTTTATCATTTGTAGCTTTTTTTCTAACCAAATAATAATACAATAAAATAAGTGATTAATTATATCTTGTTTAATACGTAGGAATAAGAAATGCTGAATTTTTCAATTTAATAGCTGCCATCTAAAATTTACAAATGAAATAAATTGGTATTTGGACATTTACATCCGATAATGAGAGTACCTCATATGAAAAAGATTAAAGGACAAACATAAATAATACAATTAATACAATAAATGAAATTAATACAATTTTAACATTAAATAGTGAAAATGATAATGCATAACTAAAAGAATTATATACAAATAATGTTGTAAATATGAGAGTTAGTGAAGGAGTATTTTAAAAATATGATTTAGTTTAAGCAATGCAATAATTATTAAGTAAATCTCTAATTATAAGAGATAAATAGCTAGAATTTATGAATCCTAATGATGAAGATTTTATATTTTTGGTATATAATCTTTTTAATGATTTTGCAATTCATTTATAAAATTCAACTTAACAGTATAGCTTAGATTTAGCCTAAAAAACTGCTGATAATAGATAAGAATTAATTAGTATTTTAGGAACATCTTCAGGTATTTTAGGAGTATCATTATTATTGTTAATTTTCTTTTTAATTTAAATGGCTAGTGGATTACAAGAAATTTTAGTTCTTTTTTTAGATATTCCAGATAAAACTATAAAATTCTTGTATTCAAAATGTGAAAATTTCTTATCAAATATTTAAATAGGAGAAGATGATGAAATGTTATCAGATTTTGATGAACTTGAAAAAGAAGAAAGAGAGGAATTGAATAAAACTTTAAAATAAAGAAGAAAAAAGAAAAAGTACAAAAATTCTAATAAAGAATTGAGAAACCTAATTTTGGTTACTTTAACTCTTACAATATTATTTTAAAGCTATTTCATAATATTTTATTTTTTGAGTAGTTAAATGCTTACAAATTTGAATTAGATGGTATCTGAAATTAATTCAACATCATTTTGTGAAGGTTTTTATAAATTTGTTGAAGCAGCTGAAAGGCATGTATTTTTAAATAAAGATGTCCCAATAACAAATGTTGATTCATATTATCTACTTAAGTTTGGAATCGATGCACTATATTAGATAGATTCTTATTTTCATCAAGAACACTCTTTAAATATAGATGTACTTAATAGCATATATATAAATGCTTTTTAGGAAATTTTCATGCTTTCACCTTGCAAAATATTTTCTTAAGAAATGAAAACTGGAACTGAAGATGATTGTATATCTTTTGCTTCTGGGGCTATTGATTAAGGAATGGCTGTAGGATTAGCAAGATTTATAGAAAATATTAGATTTTTATTAACAATTTATGAATAATTTTAGGGTCATCCTGAAATTTCATTCTCTAATGCTGTAAGAGGAAATGTGCTATTTAAGAATATTACTTAGAATGATGATAATGTTACAAATTATATTTATAATTTAAATAATTTTAAACAAGCCAAAGAATTGAGAGTAATGTAAAGTACTTATTTAAAAGGTAAAAATAATAATTAATTTTAGCTACTTTTAGATATTTACTACTTAAATTAAAGGAAGGAATAAATTCAGATATGTCTAATTCTTAAACATAGTTATTAGCTTTGTTTATAATATTTGAAGCAATCTTGTTTATTCTATATTTTGTTTTTTGGCTCCCTTTAACAATTAAACTAATTAGAGATATTCAAAAAACAAGAATGATGGTTATGATGATACCATTGAAAATTATTCTAAAAATAAGATCTATAAAATTATACATAAAAGATGTAATTTTAGAAAAAACAATAGAAAAATGAATTTATAATTTTGTATATAAATTTAAAGAATTAACAAAATTTGAATATTTTCATTATAATCAATATTTGTTTAGAAATGATATTTTTAATTAATTACTTGGGATATCTTCTCTTAATTATGTTTACAATTTAATTGGATAAGAATTATCAGTATTTTTATCTAACTTTGCAATACTTTTTGTACTACTATTCAATGTACTTCTATATGAATTTTATGTTATTTAGTAAAATTGATCAATCGATTCTTCTATTCTTAATCTATAAGTTCGAGGTTCATAAATATTATTTTTTTTAATTGGGATAGGAATGTTAAATTTTGCTGGCTATTCTGATATATACAAATTTTTTATTTTATTTATTTTTTATGTAGAATGTATACTTATTCTTTTAGTGGATTATATAGTAGTTTACTATTTAGGTTTACTTGACGATAAGAGTTTCTAGATCTGCTATAATAGGAAAAAAGATAATTACAATAAACTTATACCTATTACAATTATTCACTGACTGTAGGAACTGAAATTGCAGGTTTCTATCTTTCTGTATTGGTTTTAAAAGTACGCGATATAATTTTATATTTTAGCACAGAAGGATCAATCTTTGGTGCTTTTTTGACTTCTAAATAAAGGAAATGATTAAATAGCAATACCTTCATTTTTCTGACCATAAAATTACCTACTTAATTATTTATAATAGTCATCTTCATTTGTATGTTAAAGAAGATTGTCACTAGGATTCAATATAAATGAATCTTCCTTTTCTAACATAAAACTAACAAATCCATCTTATTATTGATCTTATTATTTGAGCATTAATTAATTTATTTTATTAAACAATAAAATTATTATAATCAGAAACAGTTCTATCATTTAAAATGAATTCCTTGAGCATTCATTGCACAAAGCAATTAAAGAAAATCATCATTATCCATTTTGACTGGTCTTTTTTAAAACATGTCTGATGATTTCAATATTTCATTTATTTTTTATCTGAACGGATTTTAAGTAGTTTATTATTTCTCAGGTTATTAATTATCTTCTTCTTCATCTTCTTCTGAATCAGATTCATTATCTTTTTATTAATTTTATTTATCCTTTTTCTCTTTTTTATCATTTCTTCCTTTACCTTTACCCTATACATTCTCTTCTTCCATAATAGTTAAAACTAATTATTTAACATTTTTTGCAGGATCATTAATTTTGATACCTTCTTATTCTATGACATTAAAATTATGTTCTAAAGTTTTGAGAACAGATTTGTTTTTGAAAATGGCAGATAATTATTTATTCTTTCTATTAAAACAAATTCTTAATAAACCATCCCATTCAATATAATTAATATTAGGAATAGGATTTTTTGGTTCTATTCTTACAACTGATGATTCTACTTTAGGAGGAGGTTTAAAGTTATTTTTTCCAACTTTCATTAAATGATCTACTCTAGATAACATTTAAACATTTGCAGATAATCTACAATATAATTCATTTCCAGGTTTTGCAACTAATCTAAATGCAAATTCTTATTAAAACATTAAGACTGCACATCTCCATAGTGGTCTTTAAGCTAATAATTTAAAAACTAAAGGTGATGATATTTAATAAGGAACATTAGCAACACATAAATCAAAAAATGGTAATTCTGCTGTTAGAAAATCGCCTTATATTAATTTAAATTTATCTGAGTATTAGGAATATTTAAATCTTTTAGTCAATTCTATAATCATTCGAGGATCTATTTCTACACAAATTACTTATTTAGCCCTTTACAATAGCAATTCTGTTAAATTACCTGTTCCTGGTCCTATTTCTAATACTACGTCTGTTGGTCTTATTGCTGCTTTATCAACAATCATTTATAAAATCTATTAATTTATAAGGATGTGTTGGCCAAATGATTTGTTAAAAACCATATTTGATTTGCTTACTGTATTTTTCATCTGAATTAAAAATAAAACAAATTAAATTATTAAATTATTAATACAAAATACAAATACTTAAATAATTTGTAATATTTCTCATATACATAATACAAAATATATTATATAAAACTAATCCAATTATAATATTTATTTTTAAATAAAAGATTATCATATTTAATAATTTACAATAATAAATAACAATAATTTATTCACATATTAAATCCTATTAAATATTCATCCGAGAGAGAACCATCGCTAAGTTAAATATCAGCTCTTTCATTAGAAAAGGATCCAGGCCAATATTAATTAGCAGATTTATCTTAGTTTAATAATCCTATCTATTTGTATAACTTTGCAATTAATTATGAACAAAAATAAGTGGGATCTTCATTTTAATTTTATGATGTAATAATAGTAGATTTATCTTGTAATAGTTTTGTAAAACTTAAATTATATTATCTTCCAACGTTTTCTTTAACAAATTTTTCAATCTATTATAAAAAATTTTCATTTCTAATTAATTGAAGTTATCTATATACAACCCTATAAATATATAATAAAATTTATTACATTGAATATAATTCATACCATAAATTATTAACCATGGAATCCCAATTAAATATTCCAACTCCATTTTAATTAGTTGCTTCCAAAACATATATATAACCAGATTAATATTTTAATATCATAGCAACGTGATCTATTTTAATAATAAATAATACCATAATTTGATCTAGTTAATATTCTTTAAATTTTAGAGCTGCAAGACTTAGTTTGAAATAAAAGAATATCTCCAGTTTAACTCATTTATCTAAATTAATCATTAGTAATTAATCGTTTTTTATAATAATTATTAAATGGGTTCAGATAGAATTTCATTATTGGCTTCTTTCTATTATTTACTATGAATTTCTTGATCATAAAGAACCATTAATTGTTATTAATTCCTTTGAATTGAAAAATCTTATCATTATTGATACATTTTAATCCAAACTCAAGTATTTCAGAGTTTATAATTTATTTCTGGTAATATTAAAAATTAAAAAGAGCTAGATTGAGTACGAAACGAGCTTTTTATTTTGATTAATTTAAATAAAAACTTAAGATCCCATCCTAAAAATGACAATATATTTATTTAAATGGTTATAACAATTTTTTTGTTTTTTTTAAAATAAATCCTTCATGTTGAACAAAATTTTCATGTATAAACAAACCAGATTGCATAATGACTGATGTAATAGTTGCATTATTTTCAGTTCTATCTGAATTTAATCCTCTAAATTGATCATTTTATAAAATTGCACTTTTATCTTCTTATCCTTATAAAAAGGAAACTTAAGGCTATACATTTTGATATTAAAATAATCTTTGTTATTATGAATACTTGAAGCCAGACAGTAATTATAAAATTTCAGGAATTTAAGAGGAATCTTCAACCACTTTTGGAACTCTAACATGTGTTGTAATTATAGCAAATGATTCTGCTATATCTTAAGGAAGATCTTATTCTATAATTTCAGACTCATTGATATAATTCATTGTTATATATATATTATTATAAATATCTAAAGTAATGATAAACATTTTGATTATAAAAAATATAATGTTTGTAACGATTTCAATTTCTACTATAGAAACTTAATTAACCTTATTATGAACATACACCAATCAACGATCCATCTTTATTAAAACGAACAGCCCATAATTTATCATCTTTTTTATCAAATGGATTAAACTATTCAATACATTATCCAGATGTAGTATCCCATAATCTAACTTTATAATCAGATGAGCAACTAACTACTAATTTATCATCTATTGGATTAATATCAATTGAATTAACAGAATAATGATGTTAAAATGTTTTTATTTCTTTCATCTTTGTTAAATCAGTTAGTTTAATATCTCCATCATCTGAACTTGAAAAAGCTTTAAATCCATCATTACTAAATTTTACAGATCTCACCATTTTTTTATGAATTTTTTTTGAATGAAGTTTTCTCTTTTCAATTGGATCTTCAACAATATGCAATGAACCACTATCTGTTCCTACAGCAATATTAGCATTATTTGCAGTAATAGCTGAGGCAAATGAATTTTCAACTGAAAATACTGGAATTTCTTCTTAATTTTCATCCAAACCAAAAATTGACAATTTACCTCCTTCTCCTGCAGTACAAATATAATCTTTCAACCAACAAATATTCCAATTCTCCATCTAATCACAAACAATTTCTTTTGCTTTTATACTCTTTTTTAAATCCCAAATACGTATAACACTATCTAATGAACTTACTGCAAATAATTCTCCATTATTTGAGAATTTTACATCTACAATTCCTAAAAAATGTCCCTCTAATCTTTATGGCTCATTTTCTTTAGATACTTTATCTTTCCATAATGCTACTGTTTCATCCAATAAACCTGCAGCTGTATATTCTTGACTTATATCTAAAGAAGTTATAGATTCGCCTATAGTGTAAGTTGATGCCACAGAAACTTTTGACTATCATATAAACAATTCTTTACCATATTTAATCAAAAATATAAATAAATTAATAATACTATTAAAATTCATTTCATCATTATTTTAATGAATTTATCACATCCTAAATTTATTTTGAATATTTATCATAAAATTTATTAAATTTATTATGGATTTCTTGTTATTAATCACCACTCAGCTTTTTGAAATCTATTTATAAATATGGAAAAGGATTATTGATACATGGTTCTTTCCAAATCTAAAATGATAAAATAGAACTTAGAATTGCATGTTTTTCTAACATTTGATCATCATTTTCTGGTTTCTCTAATTTAGGATGTTAAAATTCTGCAAAATAACTATTATCTATTTCTTCAATAAAATTATTTTTTTAGTTTGAAATTGCAATTCTTAGAGGATCATAATGCAAAGCATCAACTACAACTGTGACTTCTTCCTCTTTTGTATTTTTTAAATAACGATTAATATTGAATAATAAGTAATATTCTATCCCTTTTTGTTTCCATAACATAGTTTAAAATTCGAACAAATAGTTTAAATTATTTTCACTAATACTTTTATTTTATATCTCTGCACAAATATCATTAAACATTTCTTAAATTTCAGATAAAGATAAGAATATGCCACTTGCTATTCTCTAATAGATTTATGACATTCCTATTAAATAAATGTTAGCTCCTTTTAATGTAGTCATATATAAAGCTTATAGTAAATTTATTTGAATAACTTCGTTATATTGCAAATCTCTGTATAAGATTGTATTAGATAATAAATCTGCAAATTTATTAGCCATTTCATCGCTTTCTTTTGATAATGATGAGGATAATTCCCCATTTTTTTATATAGATTCTTTTAATTTTTTTAGAGTCGATTAATAGTATCCTAACTTTTATCCATTCAGGTATTCGAATATACATTATTTATTTTCTGAGCTTAGTTAAGCATTTTGTTAAATTAAATTGATAGAATCAAATATTGCTAAATCTAATCTTAATTCATTGGTATCTATTGGTAAAGTTGGTAATTATTCAAATAAATTCTTTCATTACTAAATTTTTTACATCAGTTATGATTGGATCAACTTTTGAATGATAATATTTATAAAGCTATCTTTTAGTGTATAAATAAGGTGATGGATCGATTTACAATAAGAAATTATTTTTTTTCTTATCTTTGAGCAATAGATTTGTTAAATCATCTAAAATTGTTTCTTGAACACCAGATCTAGGCAAACCAATTAAATTGCAATTTTTATTTCCTATTTCTAAGCATTAAATTATTTCTCTTTTTACATAAATTAGCCTATGGAAATCCTGTCGAATTGAATGCATTTAAATAATTTTTGGCATAATAGTCTTCATCAAATTTATTAAGAATTTCAATAACTGATGTAGAAAATTTAAATGTAGCCACTGTTCCTAGAGATTTATAAATGTTCATAATTAATATATTATAATTTATATATTAAACAATAAAGTCAAGAAGAAGGAATATTCAAATATATTCTAAATAAATTGAGTTAACAATCTATTGAATTCATATTTAATTATTATTAAATTCAATTTTCATTCAAATCCAAGCTTTTTCAAACAAAGTTTATGATTTTCAATTTCCTTTTAACATTTTTCTTCTCCTAAAGAAACAATGCATTCATCTCTTAATTTTCTTGTTTCTGGGCATGCACAACAGGGTCTTAATGGTTCGGTTTTTTAGTTTTATTTTGATTTAGAATTATCCATATTTAAATTTAATTAATAAAAGTAGAGACAATTTTAATAATCATTTATAGAGTATTTTAAAATTGAATAAATAACTTAGAGAGATAGAAATATTTATGATTTTTTGAAGAATTAGAAAAATAAATTAAGATAATTTATTTTGAATATTTAATGAGACAATAATAATTGTAAATATTAATATCATTGAATTGATTGAAAGGGAACTTTTTAAACAAAACTACGCTTAATAATATCGTCTCTGGTCTTATATTAGTGAATTAATACTTTTCCGAATTATCTGAGCTGAATGATTGTAGTGGGGATTTGTTACTCCCCCTCGGTAAGGGATTTTCCATTTTCTTAACGTAATCCAAAATGAACTTTTATTTATTCTACGGAGTGGGACAACTTTCCTAAAATCAAACCAAATAATACCTTTTTTCCTTTTTAAACTAATTATTAATATTACTTAGAGTGATTACTGAATAATTATCTATTCATTGGTGATTAATTAGTAGGTTATAAAGGTTTTCTTTAATGTTAGGATGTTCCTTTTCCTCTAATAGGATTTGGGTTTACACTCCTTGATCTTTATTATGGAGTAGCTATTTAATTATTTTAATTATTCTAAATAGTTATTTAATTATTTTGATTAATTTATTATTATGATTTCTAGGTTTAAGACTTTATAAATTTTTGAAAATAAATTATCATTTCTTCATCCTATTTAAGAATAGGACAATTTTGAGTTGATAATTCATTCATTAAATCTATAATTTCTTTTAATTAGTTTTAATTCAATTAAATTTCGTTTTTTGTGTAATAATTCATTTTTTCTTAGAGTTAAATCATTTTAGCCCTAAAAATTTTATAATTATCTCTAGCTTTATTTAATTTTTATAGATGTTAATCTTCTTCTCGATTTGTAGGTTATTTTATTGATTTAGATGAACCACAATATTACAAACTATCTTTTCTAACATCAATTTCAATAGAATTCTCTTTATTCATTTTTGATCTATCAGTTTCTTAATAACTTGTATGTGGTCTAGATTATTTTGTATTATCTTTCTCTTATTTTAATGAATCAATAACCTAATCTTTTTATTTAATTTAATCTCTTAGAAATGTTATCTCTTTTTTAAGCATTTCTATCTAAACATCTTTTGGATCAGTTCTTTCTTTTCTCTTAGATTATAATTAAGAAATCAACTCTTATTTGATTCTTTCATTTTCATTAATAGCTCTTTCATACTATTGTATTTCATTCTTTAATCTATCTTCATCGATCATTTCTGAATTAATCTATTATAATAAATATTCTAATCCTTCTCTATTTTAAAATTGTAACTAATCTATTTGCTTTAAATTCAATCTAATTTCAAGTTCTTCTTCTGTCAATTAACCTAATAATATTTACTAACAATTACATTAATATTAAACTTCTTACTTTAATGCTTCAATTTCTGCTTATAACAAACTAGCATTTTCTGAATTACAATTACAATTTGAAACATCATTGATTTTAATATTTTAAACAATCTTTTTTTTTATAGCTCTAGCTCTAGATGCATATTTTAAAGTATTAATAGTTTCTTCATGACATTAAACTACTTATTATACACATCCTATCATAAGAGTTTTAGTATTTCCTCCCAGAGAATCTTTTAATAGTCTTGTTAATTTTGAATCTCTATAAGGTACAAACTTTTTCATAGATTAATCACATGCTAACATATTAATACAATTTCCTAATGCCAATAAACTCTTATTAATATTAGCTCCTTCCATTTATCTAATTCCTTTACTACCTTCATTTACGTTTGCTTTTTCACTTCCTGCCAAATCAACAAGTGATAATTTACATTAATATTGTTAATTTACTACAAATAATTAAATAATAGCATGAGATCTAGATGAAAATTAATTAGCATTAGTAGCTGCCATGACTCTTTTTTAATTTCCATTAATTATTATTGATTTTGCTTAATCTATTGTTAAAATCTAAAATTCTTGCACATCTTACAACATCACTCCTTTTATAGGATCTTCATTCAATTATAAACCAACTTAATCTCCTATCAAGTCTCTTATTTACTCATTATAAATTTCCAAATAGGAAATACTAATTTTAACGTTCATTTAGAATAGTTAATCTAAAACCATAGAAACTAATCCATCATTCTCTACCAAAGGATCATATAAGTTTCCAAACATAGTGTAACTCTTTCCTGAACCTGTTTACCCATAAGCTAAAATTGTTCCATTATATCCCTATGAAACACAATCATAAATCATTTATTATATAGACTAATATAATCCATGATATTTATTTACTGAATCGTAAATATCTCGTGTACTCTCTCCTTCATTGAACACATTATCAAATGCAAATGATCTTTATTCATAAGTATCAGGATCTCTTATTGTCTAAGTTGGACATTCTACTTATATTATCTATTGATTATTTCAATAGTACAGTCTCTTTTCCTATTCTCTAAGTAAGAAATCTTTATCTTCCTTCATAAGGTTTCACTCTAATACTCACTTTAAATGGCTCTTACATTATTAATTTAAATTTTAATAATAAGTAAGAAGTTAAATCATCAATCTCAACAAAATATTCATTAAAAAGTCTCTAAACAATTTAAATTTATTTGACTAAACTTTTTTTATAATTATTTGTAATTCGATATCATTAATCTATCCTAAGCAGATCCTTTTTTAAATTATTTGAGATATTTTAAGATTATTGCTGAATCTGTTCTTTGATCAATAGATTGATAAAAAAAAGACTACCTACAGGCACCTTCTTTATTAGAGACCATTTATTATAACATCTTATTAATCGTTATCATAATGTAGAAAAATGAATTAAAATACTAATATAAGATTCAGGATTATATCCTATCAAAAAATAATTTTAATTGTACAGATCTTTAAAAGTTTTTTAGTGATCATATACATAAACTTATAAAATATTATCATTAAATTTAGAGATGAAGATGTTAATCTTTCAAAACAAATTAACTAATTACAAAATTCTAAAAGTTTAAAGAAACATTCTTTAAAAAAAGAATTTTCCCGTTAACTTAAAAGGTATTATTATAACATAACTTAAATATTATTCATTAATGAAGATGATTAATTACTAATCTGATAAGCAAATTCATTTTATAATCTTGAATAGATTAAAACAATTGATGAACTAATTTAGTTTTTAAAATAACTAACTAAGAATATTTTTTCAATTCTCAAAATCTTTGATTGATTAATGCTAATATAAAATATTTACAAATTTGATTCTATAAAAAAATAACCAAAAATTCTATTATTTTTTGATCTTTTTTTTAATAATATTCTATTTGTTTTATATTTTTTAGTTTCTGTTTTTGTAACCTTTTATTCATCACAAATTTGTTATTATCAGTCGTTTTTTTTTGATATTATTATATTTCCTATCATGTAAATTTCAAAATCATTTATTGATAGAGCTTTACTCAAAAATACTAACTCCCATTATTTCAATAATGTTAACTTACATTTAAAAAATTAATTCTGCTCTTTATAATAGGCATATAAAGATATTTATTTTTCAAAAATCTTTAGAATATTTTAGAGTAACAAATCATTTCAAAATATTTTTTGCATTCTTTATATCAGTACTTCAACCATGTAAAATGTAATTAATGAGTTTTCCATCTCTGATCACTTGAAAAAAAAAGGAAATTTAATAATATTTATATATTATAAAATTCGTTTCTCAAGACTTATATCTATATTGCTATTTATAATCTCATAAAAAATAGTCCTTTTCAATTTTTTTGTACTTTACTTGATGTTCAATTAGATTATATGATACGATTATAAATAAAAATCAGGGCCTTTTACTGAGTTTGATTCTTTTAAATTGCCATAATATATCCTCTTTACTAAATTTCCTTAATATTCAATTTTTCGTTTAGTAATAAATTATCATAAAAAAAAAGACTGTCATCCAAAGAATATACCAAACCTTAAATCACTTATAATCGTACTCGAAAAACATGAAAATAATATATATATTTTATTTTAATATTTTATTAATTATATATCGATTCATTTTTTTTGTGTTGCTTTTTGTGATTTAGCTTTTTTGGCTTGCTTATTTCTTCTATTCTATCTAGGTAATTTTCTTTATCCAGCACTTGGTTAAGTTGTAGCTTAAGCCTCAGCAACTGCAGCCTAGATTGTTCTTGTTTATCTTGGGCCAGCTGGTTTTTTTGCAATTTTTTTAGTTGCTATTTAAATTTAATTAGAAAGTTACCTGGTTTGGGAGCTTTCTTTTAAGCTTTAGTTTATCTGGCCATTTGTTTTTTATTATTATTATTGACAAATTAGTATTTTTTGATTAAGAATGAAATTACTCAATTTATATTAATTTGATTGGATAATTTATTAAATTATAGAATAAAAAGCACTCTGAGTTCTTAAATCTAAAAATATTTTGAGATTATATAGGGATTAAGTTCTAATTTAATTAATCTCATTCTTATACTTCATTCACTACCAAATATTAATCTTTTTGGTTAATTTCTTTTATTATATTTTGATTCTATATTTCTAACTAATATTGAATCTTATGGTATATTTAAATGTCATAATTTCTTTGAATTTTATTTTTTGGTTTGATAAATCTTTAAAATTCAATTAATAATTAGGGATTAGAAATTGAAGATATAATTATAAAATAAATATATAACATGGTTTTATTATTAAGAGGAAATAAAATAGATCTTGTTAGTATAAAATGGTTCTTTAATTCTTATAATAATAAATAATCTTTTTTCGTTTTTGTTGACATTATAATTTCTAAAAATTTAATAATTTGTTTATTAAATTTTCACTAAAATAACTTTATCTAGTTCAATTTTATATGATTTCTTAATCATTAAATCATAACCATTTTAAAAGATTTTAAGAAAGAATTGAGTTTAATAGAAGAAATAATTAAGGACGAAAAAAAAAAAAGAAAAATTTTCATTCTGATACAAATAATAAAAACATTTTTCTTTCTTAAATGTTTTTATGTTCTTTTACAAATAATGCTCAAAGCTTAATAAAGTTGAGAATATGTATTTGATAGACTTTTTATAAATTATGAGTTAAAATAAATAAGTCAATTTTATTATATTAAAAAAGTCTTATAAAATATAAAAAGTAATAAGATTATTAAATAATGAAGAAGATTTAGAATAGAGAATAAAGTGCGTAATTTAATATTTAATAAAAAACATATTTGATAATATTATTTCGAGATTTTAATAAAATTACGAATTATTATAAATAATTAATTAGTTGTGAAGTTTATTGTGCAATAAATAATTATTATAAAATGATATTATAGTAATTTTTGATTTAGTTTATATGAATAATTTTAATATTTAATATCTTTAATTCGATGATAAGAGCCTCAAGTAAACTAATAAGATATCCTTTTTCGGCAACATATGTTAGTGGGCTATTTGAACACTGGTAAAAAAACCCTTAATCAGTTCCAGAAGGTTGGAGACAATATTTTAGTGAGCAAGTTCAGATATAATGATAATAATAGGTTAATGGTGGAACCGGAGTGTAAGGCACAACTTCTTTGAATCCATTAGATCATGCTAAACAAATTTAGTTGTTATATAGAACTTACTATATGTTTAGAATGTTTTTTGTATGTGGACATTAATTGGCTGATTTAGATCCATTAAGTAATTGAATAATATTATTTAATATTAGATTTACCACATACAAAGGAATATGGAAGAGTAAAGGGTTCAAGACCAGAGATGACTTTGGATAGTTTTGGGTTTAAGAAAGAAGAATTAGATATTCCAATATATTTTGGAAATAGGGATTAAAGATCATTTATTTATGTATATAATAATACTAATTTTAGCCATTTATGGAAGCAAAAGAAGAATGGACAATTAGAGAGATCTATGACAGATTATCTTAGATTTATACAAAAAAATATGGAGTTGAATATATTCACATGGTATCAACAGAATAAAAACATTGGGTAGAATAAGAAATGGATAGAATAGCTTAATGGAAACCAAGTAAGGAAACATAAACATCAACTTGGTAGAGATTAGCAAGAGTTGATTTATTTAATGAATTTTTGAAAAACAGATTTACAACAAGCAAAAGATTTGGAATAGAAGGAACAGATACTTTAATTGTAGGTTTAGAAGCATTAGTAGATTAATGTGCTTAAAATAAGGTTGAACATATTATTGTAGGAATGGCTCATAGAGGAAGATTGAGTACATTAGCAAATGTATTTAAAAAACCATTAGAAATTATATTTGCAGAATTTTAAAATAAATATAGTAAAGAAATAGAAGAATCATGGGGTAATATAGGTGATGTTAAATATCATTTGGGAGTTACAAGAGATCAATAGTTTCCAGATGGACATCATATCAGAATGACAATGTTACCAAATCCATCACATTTAGAAGCTGTTAATCCAGTTGTATAAGGTAAGACAAGAGCATTGTAGGATATTTGTAACAATAAATAAAGCTGTCTAGGTATTATTATTCATGGAGATGCTGCTATGGCTGGTTAAGGAGTTGTTTATGAATCATTATAGCTAGAAAATTTAACTGGATATACAAATGAAGGTGTTATTCATGTTGTTGTTAATAATCAAATTGGTTTTACTACAACTCCCATTGATAGTAGATCTGGTTTATATTGTACAGATGTTGCTAAAGCTATTGATGTACCAATAATCCATGTAAATGCTGATGATCCTGATCTTGTGGAAGAAATATTTAAAATAGCAGTCAGATTTAGATAATAATTTAAGAAAGATATAGTGATTGATTTGATTGGTTATAGAAGATATGGTCATAATGAATAAGATTAACCAGCTTTCACTCAACCATAAATGTACGAAATCATTAATAAATAAAAACCTGTATTTTAAATCTACGATTAATAATTAAGAAAAAATGGTATTATAACAGATGATTTTGCAAATACGGAGATTAAAAAACTCACAAATATACTTGAAACCGCTTATAAAAATATCTAAAAGGAAACATTTGATAAAGTACATTGGGTACCAAAACCATGGGAAAAGATTTAATAAGTAACAAAATGGGGAAGAGTAAAGGATACAGGAGTTGCTTTAAGTGATATATTAGAATTGAATGAGAAAGTAAATAATTTACCAGCTGAATTGACAGTTCATCCTCAAGTAAAGAGAATTTATGAATAAAGAAAATAATCTATCGAATAAGGAAAGGGTATTGATTTTGGTACAGCAGAAGCTTTGGCTTTTGGAACATTATTACATGAAGGATTTAGTATAAGATTAAGTGGTTAAGATTGTGAGAGAGGAACATTTTCATAAAGACATGCAGTAATTAATGATCAAAAGAAAGATATTAAATATTATCCACTTAGAAAGTAGATTCCTAATGGGGGAAATAACAGATTTGAAGTTTTCAATTCTCCTTTGTCAGAATATGGAGTATTAGGATTTGAATATGGATATTCTTAATCAAATCCAAATGTTTTGACAATATGGGAAGGATAATTTGGAGACTTTGCAAATGGAGCATAAATTATGATTGATAATTTTATTACATCAGGAGAATCTAAATGGAATGTACCTTCAGGATTAGTAATGATGTTACCTCATGGTTTAGATGGTTAAGGACCTGAACATTCTAGTGGAAGAATGGAGAGATATTTATAATTAATGGATGATGATCCTAATATTGTATTTTAGATGAAAGAATAGAGAATTAAAAGATAAATTCTAGATTCTAATTTCTAAGTTTGTGTATGTTCTAACCCATCCAATTATTTCCATTCACTTCGTAGATAATTAAGAAGAGATTTCAGAAAACCATTAATTTTATTCAACTCTAAAAGGTTACTTAAATTCTCAAAGGCAACTTCTGACATTTCTCTTTTCCTTGAAGGAACCAGATTCCATAGATTAATTCCTGATTCTCATGAGGAAATTAAGACTCCCAAAGAAATATCCAAAGTCATTATCTGTTATGGATAAGTTTATTATGATATTTTATAGAAAAGATAAGATTCTAAAAGAAATGTAAATATTTATTATAATTTCCAGGATGTTGCCATTATTAGAGTAGAATAATTAGCACCTTTCCCTTATGATCATTTTAGAGTAGTAGCTTAACAATATGAGAATGCAGAATTTGTATTTTGTTAAGAAGAACATTAAAATTCAGGAGGATGGTAATATTTAGAACCAAGAATATAAAATGTATTTCTTAACATTATTTAGGTTTTATCATTGCTACATCAATAAGGCAAAATTAAACATTAATATTTAACATTTTGTGGAAGAAGACCTTCAGCATCAACAGCTAGTGGATCCTCAACTGTTCACAAATAAGAATTAGAAAAGCTTTTAAGTATACTCTTTTAATGAGTGTATATTTATTGAATAGATCAAAACTTATTGTATCTTTTCTTTCCTTTCTTTCCATCATCTGATCCATTTTCTTCTTCCTCTTATTATTTCATAAACTCTGATTAAATAATATGTAATTCTTTTTCCACTCTTTATATTTCACCAATATCTATCTATGGCTATTTACGATGAAAATCTTTTCTGATATCATAAGTTGGTGGAGTTAATCCACTGTCACAAACTACTTTGTCTCCACATTATCTTGTGTTACTTGTCTTTCCAACCCAAATCATTTAACTTATATCATTCGATTTATATAAATTTATGAAATCCTTTGATTTATAACTCTCTGTTATTGTTGGCAAATCAACTAATACACCTTTATCTTAATATTTCAAACTCTTTATTGATACTTCGAATTCCAAACCTTTACCTATTTTTGGTTCAATTGTCATTGGTAATTATTAATTATTTGCAAAAGACTCCCGTATTTTCTCTGCTATTTCAGGAGGAAATCTAATTATTAACTAATTTTCTCTTTCATATATTTTAGACATTAATTATAAGTATTTTTTTATATTAATAATTTGAAGAATAATCAATACATTTTTTCATTAAATTACAATAAACTATCATTTTTTTTCATTTTAATGAAATGAATAATAACTATTAAATTAATTAAATAATCTAAGCTTATGTCTAATTCTAATGAAAATGAGAAGGGTAAGGAAAAAGAAGAGCAGTATTATAGATATCCAAAATCCTTTTTAAAAGATATCTTTATCACTTTACATTCCTTTGATAATCCAGAGAGAGATGAGCATGAAGAATTCATTGATATCGAAATGAAATACGATTTATTTAGTTATGCTTACAAAGGAGTAGCAGATATTGAGTTAAAGTTTATGAAAAGCTCAGAAGAATATTTGAAATTAAAAAGCATTGAAAAATGTAAAGAAACTCCAAAATATACTTGGATGTAAAATATATACAGAAATAAAACAATTAATAAAGAAGATGATATGTTAGCTTGTGAAAAATGGGTGATTGATATTAATGGTTAAAGAGAAGTCTCCTATGAAGTAATAGTATTATGATTACCAATTTAGTTAGAATTTTTTTAATCGTAACAGGATAAATTTTATTCAATAATATACCCTCCTACAACTATGAAGTTTTTTTATTATATGTTTAAGAATTATTGAGTCAATTGAAATATTATTGCATTTATATATTAATATAATATTTATATATAATATTTATCAAAACTATTTATCTTTTTTCAATTAATTAATTTATTCTGAAAAAGATACTTCTTTACCTTTCTTTTTCTTTTTTATTTAACCATCTGTTGTTTATTTCTTTTATGATTGATACTATTATAGTATTTAAGGATCATCTTATTCATTGTTTTAAAAATTAGATTCCTTAATATATTATTGTTATTGTTATTGAAATTATTATTATTATTATTATTATTGTTATTGTTATTATTATTGTTATTATTATGTGTATGATTAATGATATGATTATGTAGGTTTATGTTTAGATAATGTTACAAATTATTATTTTTCTTCCTCCTCTTTTTTTGTGCTTTTTTTTAATCTTATATTTGTATTATTATTGTTTAGATGATTTAATATATCAACATTATCTCCTACAATTCTGTTAGCTGCTGTAGCCTATTGAGATTGTGTATGCAATTCAAAAGGAGTTAACAATATAGGCACTTAAAAATAATATTGTTTAGCTTAAGTGGAATATTGACTGCCTTCATTAGTAATAATGGATAAATTAGATATATTGGAATTAGGATGGTTTTGAAAGATACTTCATATAAGATAAAGATACTTGTTAATATTGGCTCCACTCAAAGCTAGATACGGGGATAAATCAACTCTATTTAAATAGATATAAAATATTACAATAATCTGCCTAGACGATCAGATAGAGGAGCTAACTGGGCAGCCAATAAAGAAGTCTCATAATAAGCATAATTTTCTTTAAATTCTTTTGAAATGTTTGGAGCATCTCTTTAATTATCTACAGACATATCTTAACTACTATTTTCTTCTTCTTCTGCAATATTTTCAGCCATCATTGTATTATGATTATGTCCAATAAAATAAGTAGTTAATTTAGAGATGTCAGATCTTAATAGATCAAAAAATTACTTCATAGATTTGATAGATGATGTTTCATAATCAATAGAAATCTTATCTGATTTCATGGATTTCATAGATTTAAGAGATATAACATCATCTTATTTTTCAACCTTTTCCTCTTATATTCTTCGTTGCTCTTCTATCATTCCAGTTATAAGATTAGACATATCTGCCTTTTTATTTTATGGAATAAATTTGTCTTCCACGCTATCTGCTAATCTAGACATCATATTTCCTGCCCTCGATAATAACATAGCTGTTTAACCAAGTAATTCACTAAAAGTCCATAATTATTGTTATTCATGATTATTAAGAATGGGAGACATGTGATAAGTCTTTTGTATTGTGTGAGATCTAAATAATGCTAATCTATTTGATGGAACTCCTAGCCATTCTTCTCCATTTTGATGTACTATTTAAACCTGACTTTATTATTTTTATCCAATATAACCTTCAATCCATTCCCCATAAGAATCTTTAAAATCAATCCACTAACCTATTTCAAAGTCTTTTTGGGCAAATATTTGGCCTTGTTCAATGACTTCAGCCACTGTATTGAATGATTGTAAAAGATTATGTAATGTCATTACATTTTATTGTAGTGAATTTCTAGTTGGTAGCTATTAAAATCCATGTAATCTCTATTAAAGAACCTTTTTTCTAGAGTTTCTTCTGCTCTCCTGTACATCAACTGCATATTTACTATATACATACAGCTATTTCTATTATCATGTTCATCTATTGAACTAGTAGATAAGCCTCTATTTAAAGGAGATGATTCGAATTCAGGCATATTGGCTACTAAATGAACAACGCATTAATCTTCTATGCTCAAAGAAATTAAAGTATCCTCATTATTAAGTTACTTTCCCTTAAACAATAATCTCTATCTCATTGAAGGAATAGTTGAAACCTCTTCTATATGTGATAACTTACTATTTCAATTAAATTTTTAAGATCACTAATAGTCTGACTTTATTTAATTCGAATATCTAATGTGTGATTATCTAAGGTCTTTATCTTCACACAGATTTCTTCATTAAATTATTCATCTTTTGAATTCATTTATTATATTTTAATTTATATGCTTTATCAAAATCTAATTATTATCTTTCTTTTTTCTTTTTTACTTTCTTTACCTTACCTTTATCATACTCTTTATCATATGCATCCTTTACTTTAACTTATTCATTATGATCTTCCGTTGCCAACTGATAGATTCTTTCCCTTTTTATTATTTTTATTTATTTTGCTAGAGATAATTTTTTCACTTTATTTTTTCTACTCTTCAGTTTTTTGAATCTATTTATAAAAACCAAGATTTACAATATTAAATATTTTTTATGGTTAATTTTTATTAGGATTTGCTTATGAATTTTTTTTTTTACAATTTTCTTTTTGTCAAACTCATTTTGTATTTCTCTTTTAATTTATTTCCTTTCTTCCTCTGTTAGATTCCTCTTCTTTTAAGGTAATTAATTCTATATTTAAAAATACTATGTTTCCTTTCCTCCTATTGTATATGAATATACAAATTCAACCGGTTAATAAATTTAATTATTAATCATACAATAAATAATTATCAATCAAATTATAATTTTATAATAATTCTATACAACATAAACATGTATGTATTATAATGTTTGATCCCTATTACATTTCTACATCTAGAACAAATTTGGCATTTATAATTAAATGTAGTTGATTTAAGGAATAAAACAACCAAAAATGTTTAGAATGAAAAATAAATGAAATAAACAGTGAAGGTTGTTTAACCTGACGCCGAATATTAATAAGATGATACTTAATCCATTTTACAATGATAACATTAAAATAGAGTAGTCCATTCAAAATCTTAAATTATTTAATTCATCATTTAACATCAAGTTCTGTAGGAAGTTTATTTAATTTTAAATTCCTTATAAACTTAAATTATCGTGTTAGTCTTAAGAAATCAATTTTCATTATTAATATTTAATTAATAAAGATAAAGTTATTGTTAATATTATTTCAATTAACAAATAACATAAAAAATGATAATATAGATTGATATAACAAATCTAAATTAATTCTAATAAAATTATTCACTATTATTCTAAATTAAAACTTTCTTTAATTCTATCTCTAAATGAATATACTTTAAACTAGACTCCATCTCCTTTAAAAAATTTATTTTAAAATTCTACCCTAGAATAATAAGATGAATATTTACCAATGCAATCTTAAGGAATGTAAAAAACATTCCATACTATCCATACACATTAAAACACCAAAAGTTATCAACGCCCAAAATATAAACCCTATCATTAAATTAATTGGCTTCCCATGATTAATTGGTTAAGCTAACAACAATTCAAAAAAGACTTCTGAGAGTTATGAATGAGCTAAACTTAATGCCCATAATCTTAAATAACTAGCTGTATTTGATATTACACCAAGTACAAATTCTAACATTTCAATGGTTTCATGAACAATAATATCTTAGATTTATTAATGAGAATTATCCTTTTATTGTATTTTAACTGAAGAATCAGATATTTCTATGATTTTTTAGTTCTATTTAGAATCTACTTAATCATGACTATACAAATGAGTTTGAGACATTTCAATCCCTAGTTCTTCAGATAATTATCCATAGTCAATTCTTTGAGTCTTATGTTTAGGTTCATTTTATTTGAAACTTTTTTTTGATAGAAAGTGATTAATAATTATTGGGAACCACATCCATGGAATTGTGAAAATTGTTATTGCTAAATTATTTATGTAATTCTACTTAATAAACAATATTAAATATTGTCTTGCGATTCTCCTTCCCACATTTAAGGACCTGATGTTCTCCCTAAATTTAAAATCATTGATATCATTGTTGTTATTATACTTGGAGCATTTTGTGGCTCAAAATGCGTTAGCCATTTATAAATTATTAAAAACACCATATATCCTATTGTGCATACCAAAAATAATAATTATGGAATGAATTTACAATATAATCTTAACCAATCTTACAAAAACAAATAATTCAAACCACCTAAAGTAATACCTAATAACATATGGAAAAATGCGATGATTATGCTTAATTTCATTTTAATAGAATCATTAAATTCTAAATGTCCTCCCCACATAGGATCTATTCCAAATGGATAAACACACTATTCCTATGATCTTAAACAAGTTTTAAACAAATTTAATGATAAACTTAAATAATCATTATAAATTAATCCTGAATAAAAACTAAATAAACCCATCAATAAAATCAAATATCTTAAGCTATAGAATTACCTATTTTTACATAAACATAAATAACATCCAAACATAAAAAGTATAAATCCATGTCCAATATCTCCAAACATTATTCCAAATAAAAAGGGAAATGTAATTATTGTTATTATTGCAGGATTAATCTCTTGATATCTTGGTATCCCATATGTATTTACTATTTCTTAAAATGTAGAAGTGAACTCATTTAATCTGAAATAGGTAGGTTTCTATAAATAATCAGGAGCTTTCTTCTAAGCTAATTATCCTCCAGGATTGCTTGATTGCTTTTCCTTAATTAATTATAAAGTTTATTCTAAATATTATATATCTCTTGTTGGCACCCATAATTCTCCCAAAAATAATCTGCCTTTCATTTTCAGCTTATTTAGTTCCTTATAGAGTTCCTTTTCTTTTATTAAATAAAATTTATAAAATTCTATTAGAGGTAATCCATTTTTAATCAAAAACATATTTGAGATGCATTAGCACAACTATTTCTAAGTCATTTATATAAGCTAGATTCTGTAATGTTTATTACATTGATATATTCGGCTTGTTTAATTTTCAATTCATTTAATTTTCTTTCAAATTCTTACGGACTCTAAGGCAAAGTAAACTTTCCCTAAGACATTTATTCTACTATTTTTATAATTTTTTATCTTCCATAATTTCCTATATTTGGAAATAATATAATGAAAATTGATTATTTTTCATTCATTCTTTTCAAATGAACAAAAGAGTTTCCTTTTGTCACTCTAAAAATTACTCGATGAAATCTATTTTTTATTACAAATAAATAATACTATAATTGATCTAAATTTTTTAGTATCCCAACGCAGGACTCAAACTTTGAACTTGATTAATTTTAAAATACATTATCCCCTAAATATTTTTAACTCTCTTGTAAAATTTCAATGTAATTTTAAATGTATTCTGATTAATCAATAAGTTATTCTAGATGCTTATTTTATTCTTGAAAAGATGAAGTTTTTTTGTTTATATCCTCTTCAATCTCATCAAGATATGTATGAGTATGGAAGTTTTACTATAAAAAATTTATTACATTAGATAGAATACTTGATTGGTAAATTATTTCAAATTTCCTTTTTTATAATTAGATAACAAATTTTAATTTTTTGCTACTTATAGCATATTCTCTATTTTTACAATCAAGTCATCACATCTAATGTAATGATTAAAATGCCTTACCTTTTAACGTAATTTGCAAATGGTCTATTAATCAAAGCTTAATTAGGATTATGGTCAATAATTTCAACTTTACTAAGATATCCTAATTAATCCATTATAGTCCATGCACTATCTTAGGGCATCACTAATTAAAAATAACTTATTTCTTGTGATCTAAACATTATATTATATAATATAATACTATAAAATTTATATTAAAAAATATAATTAATTCATATAATTCAACTTTCAAAAACTTTTGGATTGAAAAAAGTTAATGAATTCAAAAACTTTTGAAAATATTCTTTAAAATGTTGTTTTACTCATATTATATTAAAATATAGTTGGGAAAATTTTTCGTATGTATTTTATAATTAAATTTACACAAAAATTTTCCGCTATTAGCTAATAAAATAATTCATGAAAAAGAATTCGAGAAAAAAGTAAATTTTAGATTAGCAAGAAGAGAATCCAAGAAAGAAAACAAAATTAGAAATTCTTGATGCTGATTAACACATTTCAAAATATAATAATAACTTAGATCATTTAATAGATATTTTCACAAGGTATGAAAGAGAAGATGACTTTACTTAAAATCTAATGACCAACTCTAAATTATCAAAAATATAAAAAATTCATGATTTGAGTTTGGATATCTTTAAATCTGAATAATTCTCATTAGGACCAAAAGTTGAGAATGGTGATTTTTTACTAGGAGACAAAGTACTAAAAATTGAATCAGTTAAGAAATCTTATCAGAATGGTAAATTAATAGCTACTGTAAAATGGAGAGCAAGGTAATATTATTTATTTATTCAGATCTAATGGTACAATTCCAAAATCTAGAGAATATTTTACAACTGAAGTTGCTAAATATGCTCCTAAAGAACTAATTAAATATTATAAAAGTAGAATGGTGACAACATCTATTATCGAATAATAACAAGATTGTTGATTTATAATTACGTAATTTTCCATTAATAAAACCATTATGTAAATTTATATAATTTTATTTTTATTATCTAAAATGAATTATATCAAATAGCTGTTGTTTAATTTTTGGAATAGATCTGAGATTTTATTAATAATCAATCCTAACAAATAAATAACTAATAATTGAATTATAAATTAAGTAAGAATGGATGTATTATAATAAAATTATTATTCTTTTTAAATGAACTCAATTAAGTAGTTAAAATTAAATTATACATAAAATAAGTAACTTATTCTTATTTTATTGTTCTGGATATATTAACATCCTAGAAAGGGTAAGTTTATAAACATTCTTTGTTATTCATTTTTTCTAGTAATTTTTGATAACTATTTTTAGGGTATTTATTATTAACTATTATATTTAATGAGGCTGATTTGTAATTTGCAACAATAAAGCAAGAGTGAGGTTAATTTTTGATTATTTTTAAAAAATAATTCAAATCATCTTGCTATGGCAACAGAATCAAATCAACCTAAGATACTAGAAGAATCAAGAACTATGCTCATACTTCTAATGAGACTTCCATAATAAAAACTTCATTCAGTTCTTTTTGAAAGTTCAGAAAAAGCTCTTGATCAACTTGACTATGCCTTTCATACAATACCGTAAGACTTCCTTGATTCATCAAAGACTCAGATAGATGAATTTAGATGTAAAGTAAATAGGATGATCATGCATCATCAAAAATTAACAAACCAAACTAGAATGAACAAATTAAGGTCTGCCTTAGGATGCCTAAAGAAAATAAAGAAAAATAATAAATGAATTGTTACTTATCTATATTCTTTTTTGATCCAAATATATATTTTTTCCATTCTAATAAAATTGATTCAAGTACAATTAGGAAAGACTAGTATCTCACCCAATTCCTTAAAGAATGTCTCTTGTTCAATTTCAACTACTTTTTCTAAACTTAAATCTGTTTACTGATATTTAGACTTTGCTTGAATAATACAACTAATTAACGATCAAAATTACAATAACCATCTTTATTACTTTATTATAATGATATGAAAAAAATCATGTAAAGTATACTAAATAATTATAGACTCTAATTATATAAATTTAATTAATGCTTAATTTTATGTATCAAATAAGAGTGGATTATATGTAATTACAATCAACTATTTTATATTATATAAATAAGAAATGGAAAAACTGAAAAACGTATAACTAATTTTAAATAAATGAAGATTTAAAAAGGATAGAAACACTTATTATACATAATGAAAATTGTCTTAATTAGGTTTAGATTAGTATTTTATTATCAATAGTATGATAATATACTGAAAGTCCTTTTTAAAATTTCTGTGAATAATTATAGAGTAATAGAAATAGATGATTTATGCGTAGAAATAATTAATATAAAAAATCAATGTTAATTACAAAGTGTATCTTTAGAGATTTCTTCAATTTTCTTTTTCTTTATAGGAGAATCAGTGATTTCCTTTGTGTCATCACTGTTTGGAGTGGGCTTTTCTTATTTTTTTTAAATAGACAAAAAATCATGCTATTTTTAAAAACCAATGGTTTCTTTCAACTAATCAATAAAATCTTAAGTATTTTAAAGAGGATTCTCTACTTTTCCATATTTTAAGACTTAATACAATTCAAAATATTATTATCCTAAATTTAGTTTTACAATAGATAATTTTTCATTATTGCTTATTAGATTTAAGACTTGAATAATCTATGGGTTAATTACAATGGATTTACATCTTAAATAGATTTTTATTTAAAGACAAGATCATTTAGCTTGATAGTAAAATCCTTTAAAATATGCTCATTTAAATTGCCTAATTCAATTTCTTAAGACTTTTCAAGTCCTTCAATCAATTTTTTAGCTAAATCTATTGATTCTTTTAACTTTTTAGTTTCTTATTGTATTGGTTTAGGATTCCATTTCTTTAATTTATCAAATCCCAATAAGGCGCTATAATGCTAAATATAAATGATACTGCGAAGTGTCTCCAATGAAATTCACCCTGTATAAGCAAATTTATCCATTCTTGCCCTTGATATTAGTAATTGAAGCAATCTATATGATGATTATTGTATAATTACTTTTGCAGGCCACCATGGATCTAAAGAATTATATTATACTTACAGCCTAAGACTTTCGCCCAAATTATCTCATTAAGTCTATAACTCTATTCGGCATCCTCAGACATTCTATAAATTCTTCTTTATAAACAAATAAATATTAAATAAGATATTATGCATAAATTAGAATATTTAATGTTTCTAAAAGAAATTCATCACAATTTTAATTTCTAAGATAATAATTGTAAAATACTTATTTTATAGTTCTCAATTTCTTTATGGCAGAATTTGTAATGAAGATCAGTAATCAAAGGAGTTGATCGTAGATGAAAATGATTTTATGGAATAAGAATTATTATAATAAAATATATAATGATGTATTAGAAAAGGAGAAAATTCTTAATTAGTATTTCTAATATAGCGTAGCAATAATAAATTTTAAATAAATAAATTTATTATGAACATTTACAATTATCTCTTTAAGTTTATTATCGTTGGTGACACTAGTAATTTATTGTTTAATATGAAGATGTTGGGAAAAGTTGTTTACTATTACAGTTTACTGATTCTAGATTCAGAAATGAACATGATGCAACTATTGGAGTTGAATTTGGATCAAGAAATCTCAAAATTAATGATAAGCAAATTAAATTACAAATTTGGGATACAGTATAATAATCTTAATATAAATTAATAGGCTGGTTAAGAATCATTCAAATCAATTACGCGATCTTATTATAGAGGGTATGAATTTTTATGATTATTATTTTAGATCAATTGGTGGAATTCTTGTATTTGATGTAACAAATAGACAATCCTTTGAAAATGTGTAAAAATGGTACAATGAAATATAAGGATATGCTTGTGATAAAATTGAAATGGTTATTGTTGGAAATAAAATTGATTTAGAAGAAAGGTAAGATGTTTTAGTAATTTTATTTAGGAGAGAAGTAAGTTCTGAGGAAGCAAAAAAATTTGCATAGAAATTTAAGTTTGATTATTTTGAAACTTCAGCAAAAACAGGAGAAAATGTTGACAATGTATTTGAGTCTATGGCAAATAAAGTTTTAGCAAAAATTTAAAGTGGAGAAATAGATCCAACTTAAGAAGTAACTATCTATATAAATATTAAGATTTATGGAATTAAAATAGGATCTATAGGAATTTAGAGCAAATCTTCTAATAATGTTCCAAATAATTAACCAGCCAAACCACAAACCATAACAACTGATTAAAATCAAAAAAACTCATAAAAGAATGATTCCTGTTGTTGAAATTTATATTATTTTTATTAAATTGTATCATCAGTGGCTATAAAATATCATTCTTAATTGAAATAGAATCTATAAGTAAATTTTAAATTAAATAATAATTAATATTAATATTAATTTCATATTATTAACATCTATGTTTTATTTATTTCTATAATAGAAAAAAGTTTAAAATTATTTATCATTAACCTACTTCTTTTTTAGGGATTGGTAATTTACATAAAATATTCATTCAATTAGACTTACTACTGAAATTTTTAAATATGATAAAAAATTTAACTTTATATTATATTTCATTTTTCTTGTAAAGCAGCCTTTTATTATTAAACTTTTGCATGTGTTTCTTCCATTTTTTCATAAGCTTCTTCAAGTATTGATAATAAAGCCTCATGTCCATCCATTCTTAATTATCTCTCTCCTTCTAATTCGCTTTTAATTCTTACTACCACTTCTTTTAGCATAGTAAACATACTCATTTCTGCATCTTCTCTATGAATCTCATACTTAATTGTACCTCTATTATTTTCCTTAATTAGTTTATTCATATAGTTTAGAAATCTCATTGCTAGCTCTTTTAACAACATCCTAATCCTCTTTTACCCTTTCTTAATTTTCTTATACATTATATTACCATAAAGCTGGCAGATCATTTTAAAGAGTTGTATTTATTATATTTACTTATTAATTTCTAACTTTTATTTCTTACCCTATTTGTTAGAGTAAATCTTAAACCTTTAATATTGTAATTTTTAAAAATGTACTTATTGATCATAATTTGAAAGGACTTAGTCACTTTACTCTCTATTTATCTTTATATCATTATCAAGAATTTTCTGAAGCTTATTCTCTAAATTTCTAATCTCTTTTAGTTTCATTTCATGAGATGAACTATATTATTCATTTTGCTTTCCAAATTTTTTGCTCAGATCTGAAAATTAATTTGTCAATTATCCCTATATTCACAAGAAAATCTTACAAGTTATTCATTGTAATTATTAATAATATCTTTCAATTCACTTTATGCTTAATTGATTCTATCATAAATTTCATCTATTTTTGCATCTTTTGTTGTATCAACTTCAAACTGTAAAGCACCTAATTTCTCTTACAATTTTGTGTATCTCTCATTAATTTAAGTATTGGGATCCATTTAATAATAAATAAATATAAATTTATTTCTGTTCTTATTATTTTTTCAATTAATTCTATAGTTCTTTTAAATTTACTTTACTCATTCTGAATTAAATTTAATTTATTTTAATAAATATTTAGTATCATTTAAATTCTGATATTGATAATTATATCATTTTTAAGTATTTATAATTTGATCTTATTTAAATCATATTTTTAATTGTTATAATAAAATTCTTAGAAAGTATTTTGACTAAAGAAAGTGTATTTTTTTTAACCAAATAATTTTATATGATATTTTATTTATATTTTATAATTTTCATTTGTTAATAATATTAAAACATTGAAAATTGATAAATAATATGATTAAAATAAAGTATAAAAATCTCAAAAAGACTTTTTATATTAATTTAATTAAGATTCAAGTAAATATTTTAGCTGATCCACTGCCTATTAAACTTGTTCATCATCTGATTAACAATCATTATCTAGAGACTAAAAGTAGATATATTTTTTACATGGGCAATAATTTAATTACAAGATTTAGGAATGTTTAATACTTTATCATCATAACATCTGAATTCTTTAATAAATCCTTGAGAATCTTGCAGTTTTAAAAAATAGCATATTTTTTATTTTGATATTTTTAAATATTAATTGATTGTTTGTGTTGGTTATTAAATTCTCTTTTTTAAATGTGATTTATTCTTTTAAATTGATTTGAAAATCTGATGCTTATAACCTATTATATTGCTTTCTTTTTGTTTATTTTTTGTGATATTCTATATTAAAGTTTCCTAATTATGTATTCTCATTAATACCCATCTTGATTTGGTTTTTTATAATTATTTGTCATTTTCATTTAGGTTAGACATAGTTTGTGCAAATTGATTTAAAATAAAATAATGTCTTTCAAATTTAAATTTCGATATAATAATCTATTTAAATTATAAAAAAAAGGCGGAATAAAAATATTGAAACACATTAACTGAATTTTAATCAAAATTTTATTTGAATATTCACTTTACTATTAATTTAGATGGTTGATTGATATTTTGAATAAGTTATTCAACTATTTATCTAGTTTTTAATTATTTCTTTAAATTAAAAATTGACTCACAATTAATTTTTGAAATTCATTTTTGTTTCCATCATTATGTTTAATTTTAAAGAAATGTCAGCTCCATACTATTTCGAGCAATTTTTATAATTATATTAGAAAATAATTAACTTCGAAATTTTTATCAATATCTGTAGGACTTCTGTTTACTTTTTTTTCCTTATTTGTTTCTAAATTAAAAAATTTTTAATCAAATCCCAAAATTCTTTAGTTTAATTCAACTAACTAACATTAAAATTCTTAAAAATTAAATGCTATTCTTTTCGTTTTAATAGATTTTTTGGTTAATGTTAGACTTTACGTTTGTGATGATATACATTCTAGTTAATAACAATTTTATTTAAATATATTTCTATCAATCAAAATTGTTTTGTTATTATTTGTTCTAAGTATTAAATACATTAGAATTTTCTTGTATCATATTTGATTTAATATCTCTTAATAGAATTATTTACTTTAAATTGATTACAAAAACATTTTTAGTAACTTTTGAAATGGAATTTTACTATTTCATGATCAAATTTTTAAACTTTAAAAATTTTAGAATAAAATTTAATAGCTATTTATCCGAATTAGTTAAAATTTGATTATTATAAAGTAATAAACTATTAGAAAAATATCTCTTTATTTTACATAAAAATTTTGATAAACAGAGGCTAAATTTCTACTGTTTGTAGTATGATGAAATAGAAAAATCTTACTGTTATTAAGCTTTTCAGAAATATTAAATTTTCAATTTACTCATAAAATGATTGGAAATTAAAATAGAAAAATTTAAACTATTCTTGATATAATGAAAAATTCAAAAATGAATATAAAATTTGAGCTTTTAAGATTATAGAAATTCTTTTTAGCAAGCATTTTTAAATGGTTTTATTGATATATTATTTATAAATTTGAGTTTATAAAATAATCATTATTACAAGGTTTATATCAATTATTTTTTTTTTTTTAAGGAGAACCGTTAGATATAGTTAGCTTTTGAGAGTTAACTAATACTACATATGGCTAGAAATCTTAGGGCTTATATTTTATCATTTTTTTTTATAATTAGTCTTTTGAAAATTAAATTTAAGTTGGGGATGATGGACTAGCTGAAGAACATTAATTTGATTCAGGATTATCAAATCTTTCAGAAAAATTGCCTTTTTATTTTTTCTTTTTTTTTTGATTTTTTTCTTTTTTCTTTAAAGTTGCATTTTAGGCTACATTATAAAATGTAACCTCAGTTTATGCCGCGATTTCTTTTGTTAAAGGTCTAACACATAGTTGACAATCCAACTCTAAATATTTAGCTCTTAAATCATGTTTTATACTATCATTTATAGTTTTTGGTTTTATCTCTTTTGAAATAGGAATGTGGTATTATATTTCTTAATTGCAGTAGGTTTCAGAGCCTTATTACTAAAATTAGCAAACAGCACCCATAAATATTAGTAAAATAATTTATATTATGTTTCATCAAAGAATGTTTAATATAAAGTGTAATTTTATATATATTGTTTTTAAGATATTTTTTTCAATCATGATGTCAGTTGTGGTATTTTTTAGAAATTTTATCTTAAAATTTAGAAAATAAGCAAATACAAAAAATAATCTAGCATATAAAATTAAAATTTAGTTAATTATTTATTTTCCAATAGTGGCAATTGTTATTTTTTCTGATAGTTGAAATTGAAAAAAAAATTGGATAAAAATTTTTGAAAATATTTAAAATTTTTGACTTTTTATTATGAGGATAATCAAATATCATCAAATATGACTTTTTTTTATGGTTAAATTCTTTAATTTGTCTAATAAACCTAGAACTATTATTGAGCAATACTTTGAAGATTTTTATTTTATTTTGGAATGTTAAATCTCACTTATTTTTCAAAATATATTCGAAATTTATTTGCAAAATTATTTAAACAATGATTATATCTAGTAATGGATGATGTCAATCAAAGGGATACATGATGTTTAATTATACCTTTTAAATTCTTTTATTTGTTTTACTTTTTTTTATTCATTTACTTTATTCTAAAAATATAATTTTTTAGTGAGTAAAACTTAATTCTAATCAAAGAAAAGTAAGAGGAGTGGTTTAGTAAATTTGATATTTATTTTTTGAAAAGTTATTCTAAAGTTTTTATGAATTTTCATGCTAAAATCTATTTATACATGCCGATATCAGCACAATCTAAAAATAAATTACGATTTCAGATTGTTTTTATAGAAAAAGAATCGATTTTATTTAAAAAAATCAAATAAATCTTATTAGAGATCACAATAAAAATAATCTGAAAATTGTTTTATAACCTAAAAAATAAGTTAAATTTATACCTAAATATATGTATTAGTAGAAGATATATATAATAGTAATACAAATAAGTGAATTATAAGAATTATTAATAATAATAAAATGTTTGAATGATTCAAATAATTTTTTGTTGGGTAATTACTATCTTAGATCCTTTGAGTTCGATTTTAGATAAGTTTTTGGCAAAAAGTATAAAATTATTATTTACCACAATATTCAAAGTGTTTGACGATTTAAGAATAACCTTTGCAAATATTTGATCATTTTGAATGAATTGAAATATGGATAACTATTAAAGGGCTGCAAACCTCTTTTATAATATCAAATTAAACAAAGATATTAAAGGTGAAAAAATTCAAGACAAACTTTGGTTTTTTAGTTGAGCAAGAACTTCATGGAATAATAACTTATCATAATAATGGGCAATATAAACTATTTATTGATTAATCAAAATATTTAACATGCTTATTATCCTGGTTTCTATTGATATAATTATTGTGCGCTAAATAATAATAATTCCATTATACCCATTTTCTTAGTTAGTACTTGGCTAAAATTGTTAATCGCTATATCTATAATCATAAGGTGTAAAATTGTAAGTTGATGATTTAAATTCTCCTGGCTAATAATCATTTGTTGTATCATATATTTTATTATAGTCTTCATGTATTGGATACATGTTAGAAGGACTTTACTATGCATATGGGTTTGTAATATTATTTGATATTGGAACATAAGGTTGGTTTGGCAAAATATCATTACCATCATTATACTTATCCCATTAACTAAAATCATATTTCTTTTTTGGATCATTAGAAAGTTATGGAGCGTAATAAGATTAATTCGTATTATAATTATTATAATCGAAATCTTGTACTTATACTGGCTATTATTAGATTGTATCGAATTTTTAAAATTAAGGTTCTAAATTTATGTATGATTAACTTTATGGTTAGGTTTGCAGAGTTGGTATATACTATTAAGATTATACAGGTTGTTATGAATATTAAGCATAATTCATTGGATTGTAACTAGGAATGTTTTAAAAATTGTAAAGATTTGGATTATTATTTGTTAAACGGTTTGATTGAGAAGTCGGATAAAAATGAGAAGATTATTATGGGCGATTATTCTTGTTTATATATTTTGGTTAATAATCTGGTTTGTCATCTATTATTGTATCATCCATATTAGCTTGAATCTCTTAACTCACTTTATTTGAAATTATTGGTGGTTATTTTGGTTCTATTTTTTAAGATCCTTACATTGAATCGGAATTATAAAAGGGATTTGTGAATGATGGTTTATTTGGTTTTTAATTTGTTTCAGGTTATTTTAATTATTATTATTATTATTATTATTAATTATTGAATGAATTACCTCCAAATTATTCTTCCTCATCCTTATAATCTTATTAGATCGTATCATTTATTGTCTTTGGGATCAATAAACTGGTATCATTAATAAAACTATCATATTTTCTCTCATATGGTACATATGTATCATCCAATTATTGAGGTATTTACTATTTTGGTTCTTATTATGGTATAATTGGTTTATTAATAGGTTATGGTTCTGAAGGCTGACGTTATCGAGGTTAAGAAGCTAAATCTTGTAAATCTCTTGAGCATTTAACACAAATGCATTTTTTTTTTTTTTCAGGTTAAACAGAATCAATTTCTTATTTACTTGGTTAAGGCGATTATTAAACTGGAATAGGTTATGGAATTTCTTCATGTAAAATAGGAGCCTCATTCATATATTGAAGATTATTATTATCTTAAAAGTAGATCTAATTTTATTCTTCATATTCATAAAATGGTTATTATTATTAAGGAGGTTACTCATAAACGTAATCATTTTGATCTGGAGGCCAATATTATTTAATAATTTTATCTCCTCCTAGAGATTGTTCTAGTTTTTCAGGATCAAATTAATTAGATAAAATTGGCAATTCTTTATCCTTCAAAAATTTAATTTTTTATAGAGTTATAGGACTTATGTATTCTTTGTTATATATAAAGTATTACCTTCAATTTAAGACCATAATAGATTGATAGAAAGAGTGGCATTGAGAATATAGATTGCTTCACATGTATTTGGGAAACAAGTCTACAATACCTTGATAATGGAGAAGATTTTATCCAAAGGCATTTTATAAGCACTCTAATCTTTAGTTTAAATGACAGCTATCCAAGATTCTATTTTACCACCATAAAACATGTAATCTTCAATTATTGCACATAATATAATTGCTGCTCTTTCAAATAAAACCAAATCATCAACTAATTTAGTAGATACAACCATACAAGGTATATGATTTTTGGTTCTTCCTTCTATGTAAATTGCTCCTTTTTACTTTTACTTTATATTAATTTATTTACATAAAGTTATATCACTTCTTTATCTAGTCTCAGTTCACCAAATTATTTAAAAATTTCATTAGTTTAAACAAATTGCTAACATGATTAAAGATTATTACATCAATTGATGCTTAAATATTGAATTTATTAGCATAAAGATATCTTAGTAACAGATCATCTGTATGAAGGTTTGGATTATATTATTAATTCTTTTATAAAGCTTAAGCTAATTAACTTATTTGCATTTTTTCATATTGATCATAGTCTTCTACTTTAAAAATCTTCCTAATAGCATTTTAACCAACTCCTATTTTTATATTTGTACCTATTAGTCATTAATAATCTTGTTTACTGTCTTATGGAATTGAATCTCCTATAAAGCGAGGCAATCTTAGATAATCAAATACTTATTGAAACATGTTTTAATATAAATAAATTTCGTTATTCTCAAATATATTTTAAAGACTCATTAAATTATTAATGAATTTTAATATCTTTTCTACATTAAGGAATTTAAAATTTTTATTATTTATTTATTAAATTTATTGTATATTGCAATCTTTTTATTGTTGCTTCATATTTATATGACTAGACAAATTTTTAAAATAAAAAAAGATCATAAAATTAAGTAGTTTTTATAAATAGGTCTAAAATTGGTATTTATTTGAAAGGAAACATCAATTAAAATTAATGGGAATTAATTTTGTTATAGGTAGTAAAAATACTAATAAAGCTTAAATAGTTTTAAATTTATTGGTATAATTAATTATATCATAAATAGAATAAAATAATCTAAGCTTAGATGATAAAAATTGGATTTCTAATTTCTTCGTCTTAAGTCTGTAAAATAATGTGAAGATGACTTTAAGAAATTGAATATTTCACTAATATCGCACTAAACTTTTAAAATGTATAAATATAAAAATAATATATTTCATCAATGGATAAAATGTCATATTTAAAGAAGTACATGGATTTAGGATAATCGAAAACAAAAGTTACTTATAAAAATAATATTAAAGATTAAGAAAATATTGATATATTGATGGGTAGAGTAATAAGCAAAGAAAATTATGATGAATTAGAATAATAGCCAGTTTTTGTTGAAACAGCAGAATCGATACATATAGATAAATAAAAGAAATAAGTGTTTCTAAAATAGATGTTAAATAAAGAAAGAAGTAGAAGCAATAGTTAAGAATCAAGTTCATCAGATTCAGAATCAGATTCTGATGATACTTCTAGTTAATCTGATTCTGATTTATCTGTTGAGAGAGCACCTAAACCATAAGAAGTGATTCATAGAGATGTTAAGACTGGACAAAGGATTACTCAAAGTTAAAGAGTTGAATAAGAAAAATAATAAAATCCTAAATTAAAAGCTAAAGAAGATAAATAGACAATTCTTTAAGCAAATAAATAATAAATAGAAATGTGGTCAAAAGGACTGGTTTAAATTTAAGATAAATAGAAAAAATAAGAAGATGCTCAATAAGCTTTAGCTATTAAAAATGAAGATTAAATTAAATAAATTGATATGCAATTGGATAATAAAAATTTGATGATCCAATGAGATAAATGATTTAGGAGGAAGATGACAAATAAATTACTTTAAAAAAGTCAGATTTCTTACTCAAATGTAAATTCCCAAATCCAAATAATAGATTTAATATTTAATCTGGTTTTAGATGGGATGGTGTTGATAGAAGTAATGGTTATGAAATGAAATTACTCAATTCTATAAATGAAAATAAATATAAAAAATTAGAAAAACAACTTGAAAATATGAGAGATTAATGATATATATTTTTTAACCTATAATTTGAATTTAAATTATCATATGAATTAAGAAATATCAAGAGCTGAGTTATTGTAATGGGTTAATGATTTACTCAAAATTACAATCAACAAAATTGAACAATTAGGAACTGGAGCTATCTATTGTTAATTAATAGATGCTGTTCATCCTGGAAAAAGTATATTAATATTTTCAATCATTAGTTTAATTAAGTAAAGTAAATTGGAGAGCAAAATAAGAATATGAATTTGTTAATAATTTTAAAATACTTCAATAATCATTTACCAAATTAGGATTGCAAAAACCCATTGAAATTGAAAAATTAACTAAATGTAAATATTAAGATAATCTTGAATTTCTATAATGGATGAAAAAATATATTGATACTCACTATGTTACTAAAGATTATGATCCATTAACTAAAAGAGGAAATTAAGATTTCGAAGATCCAGATAAATAAATTCGAAATTAATCTAAACCAAAAGTTCTAACTAAAAACAATCCTAAAGATGTATATATTTATTTATACTTTAATATAGTAATAAATCATTTAAAATTTATCCAAGAATTCTTCTTTTGCAACAATTTAAATTTTGAATAATGATTTTTCCAATAAAGAGAATAGATAAGCTTCTATGACAGATTTATTATTATAAATTGAAACATTGAAATGTGAAAGAGATTTTTATTATTTAAAATTAAAAGATTTAGATGGATTGATGGACTAACATATACAATAAAATTTAACAGCTGATTAACTTTGTAAAGGAATTAAAGAAATTCTATATAATACACATGATAGATCTATTGTAGTGTAATAAAATGGAGATTTAGAAGTCAATTATTCTGACAATATTGAAGATTCAAAATCTGAATTTTGCAAAACGGAATAAAATTAAGATGATATATCCATATCTTGAAATTAATTATTAATGATTATTTGATATTTTCAATACTAAATTTATCTTTCATAATATTAAAGAACTATATGATTTATCATTCAGCTACACTCTTTTAAGATTGTACTGCAATTCTTTCTTCAGATTCTTACCTCTGATGTATTTTTTCCTTTTCACTTTTAATTGGTGTATTTAGTGTAGGTGTTTAAGTTTTATTTCTTGATTAAAATGATATTAATGCACAAGGTAAAATCATATCTGCATCCAGTTATAATGCACCTAAATACAAATCATTAGAATTGAATTAAAAGTAATAGTATTCCTTGAATCTCTACAAGCATAAAATAGTGTAAATTCCTATTAGTAGAGTTGAAATAAACACCAAAAATCCAACTAAATAATTTGATCTTGTAAAATACATCTTGAATAAATGAAATAGATACTAAAAAAATTGAAACACAAAGCTAAAAAATTGTCATCTTTTTCCATAAATCCTTCACTTTGAAATCAAACTCTTCATTTTTTTAGGTAGGAATATATATTTTAAGAGTTAAATATCCCTATATTGCAACTAATGCAACTAAAAAAATTTCCACTCGAATGTCAAAGAACTAAATGGAAATAAAAACTATTAAGATAATTTTAGAAAGTGCATGAATGCAACCCATTCCAAAATTATATCTTTGCTATTATTTAAATGTAGAGATATTACCTGTTATATTTTTTCTGTAAAACATTAAATAGCAATAATTGTCGATAGATAAGCTAAAATGAATAAATATTTGAACCAAGGAATAAATGTCCAAGCATGACCTAAAAACGTTGTTTATGAAATTAACATTGATAAAAATGTTGCTATTATTAACTATATTACAGCTACAAATAGAGCTGTTTATTAATAAATTTGAGGTCTTTCTCCTCTAAATCCTAATTTCTCTTACATTACCCTCATTCCATAATTCATCATATGATTAATGTCATCATATTTTTCAGCTGTAATATCTTGGATGTCATTAATTTTTTATGTTAAACCTCCTTATTAATTTGGAATATCATAAGCTTAATCTAAATCTACTTAATTTAAAGGATCTTCTTCTCTAGAATTCATGTTTATATGTTTTAATGCAAAAATAAATAAATGAAATTAAAATCAATTAAAACATTTCAAAATTGATTCAAGTTCAATTAATACAAGTCATTAAAAGACATCGTATGTCTATCACCTCCAAATAATATCATAAAATCATTAAATACTGCAACTGCATGACCATCTCTTGCACAAGGTTTCTTACCATTAATTGTATTCTATCCTCCTGTTATTGGTAAAAGAAATCTAAAATTATATTAAATTTTAAATACTTTGATACAATTTATGAACCAAACTCTGTTAATATTCCTTTTCTTAATTTTAAATCTTATTTAGGATTACCAATTAAAATTATAGATGTTTTTAATTTTTCAGCTACATTGCAATCATCTTCAAAATTCATTATCTCTCTGTTTTCAACTTCAAATAATTTTAACATAGCTATTTTTTTCTTTTACTATTCCCATCTTTTTCTTTCTTAAACATTATTTAAAGTAGTATGAACAGTAGAGTTATTTTAATTGTTTTGATTACTTTAATATTAACTTTAATCAGAACTTACAAAATTATTATGACCATTAGAATAAGATGAATATTATGAGAAGGAACCAGAACGAATTTGTTTTTTTGGTGAAGGACATGGGGATTTTCTTAAACTCATAGGTCTAAGTAATATTGGCAATTTTTTGGTTTTCCTTTATCTAGGTTGATTTCTATTTGTTTTTAAAGGGGAAGGTAATTCTAGTTCTTGTCTTCTTGAAGTATCAAAATTAATAGTTTTCCATTCTTAGATGTCTAAATTGAACGAATGTAAATCATCTAGTTCCCATGTAATATCATGAATACCACCAAAAACAACTAATTTATTTTAATAAGTAATTAATGAATGACCTGATCTACTCATGGGAATATTATTAAAACTATTTATAGAAATAAATGTCCATTCCAATTTCAGTATATCAAATTACCATAAATCATTATATCTCATGTCTCCATTTTTACCTGCAAATATAAATACACTTTTATTATAACTTGTGATTGAAGAACCATCTCTAGGTGCAGGTTCCATTCCTTTTTGTTTATTTAATTTAATCCAATTATTCTCATTAAACTTATAACTGTATAAATCATTTGAGTGTTTACATTAATTGCCACCATAAAATCCTCCAAATATTATCCATTAATCTTCTAACAAAGTTGCACAATGACTATCTATAGGAGCTGGATAAGTTTTATTAACTTCTATTTTTTTCCATTATTGTTGTTTGACGTCATGAATAAATATTTCATTTGTTGATATTGAGTCAGCTACTTATCCTCCAAATAAATAAATATTATCTTCAAAACTACACATAGAATGTCTACAATGAGGTCCTGGTTCATAATCACATTTTATTTTTTACCAAACATAAGTTTGACCATTCAAATTAAGCTTATAGAAGTCTTTCATAATACCAATTGCATACTAATACCCTCCATATAAATATAAACTGAGTTATTATGTTTATTTACTAATTGTTTAAGATAGTTATCGCTGAATTCGATCTGGGTAAAAGATTTTTACCTTCAATTTTACATTCCTACCACTTTGGGTCTAATTATTCTTAACTAACTCTTGTAATCAATGGCAAATATTTGTATTCAGTTTCTTAAGGTTGAGAATCACTAGGACTGATAGGATAAAGTTTCAATGAATCATTATTTCTATAGGATTGTGATCTCTTAGAGTACATGACAATAATAAATTTAATTCTAAGCTTTAATAAAATTTTCATTAAAAATGAACATTTTCAACCAAATATCAATTTTTCTATTTCATATTCTTTTAATTAATAAAAGATAGCAATTCTATTCTTTCATCAAAATATCAATTTCTATCATCTTTTTTGTCATTATTTTATATATGATTAGTTTTTAATAAGTGATAAATTTCAGGGAAATTCTACTCTGTTCAACTTTAAGTGAAAGGGCTGTTAAAATTGAGTTTTAACAATATGTAAAATCAATATTTTTATAATAAGCCAGGTCCTCATTTATAAACTATGTTAAAACTATTACAATTAATCTAAACTGGCTGTAAAATTGATGTTAACACTAAAGGAATTACTTATATACCAGGTTAATGTTAAATTAATATTAGGAATAATAACAAATTAAGATGGAATGTTGCAAACTTATAATTGTGGTGTTGACAGATCAATATCATATTATTTGGAAATCTTGATAATGTTGAGTTTATTTGGAAAAGCACCACTAAATATAGAATTAAATGGTATAACAAATGATTAAACTGATTAATCTGTTGATTCCATAATTAATGCATATATTCCATTGATAAAAAAATTTATTCCTGATTGGGATGTATCACTTAAAGTTACAAGAAGAGGATTTTTAGCAGGAACTGGTACTGTAATGTATTATTAATTTTTTAAATCATTAGTTTACATTCTAAACCAATAAAATAAATTTAATCTACATCTTTAATTGAAAGGGGACCAATTTGTAAAATAAGAGGAGTCTGTTCAGGTAGTAAGGTAGCTCCTAATATTTTGAATAGAGTTGTTAGTTAAAGTAGAAATATATTCAATGATTATATTCCTGATGTTTGGATTCATACTGATTTATAAAAGACATAAAAAGGGATAGAGTTTTAAAGTGGTTATGCTGTTTCATTAATAGCTGAAAGTACTAATGGATTATTTATCTCATGTGATTGTGAATATTCAAATGAGCTTATTAATCCAGAAAAAGTTGGTGAAACTGCTGCGTTAAGATTATTAGATGAAATTAAAAACAGTGGATGTGTTGATACAACATAATAATAATATGCATTATTGTTAATGGCTATTAGTTAAAAAAAAGTCAGTCAAATCAAATTAGGAAGAATTTCAACACATACTATTGAAACTCTTAGGATTATTCGTTCTATTTTCGGTGTCACATTCAATATAGAGGATTCAGTATTTTCTTGTATTGGATGTGGACTTATAAATTTATCTAGATAAACATAATGACATTGTTTATAACCACATTATTGTATATAAAAGAATGCAATTATATTTATTTAAACAATAATGTAAAATAATGAAGGAATCAATGAGTATGATCAATAACATCCCATTGACTACTACAAGGAATCAATAAGATTATACTATTATAATATAGTTCTACATTAACATGTAGATATTGTCTCTTACAATAATCTTAGGTTGAATAAGTCACTCAAGAGAGAAATGAGATCAAACAAAGATTATTGAAGTTTTAGGCTCTTGAGGATTAAGAAAGCGAATTATCAATGGAAGATAAAAGAAAAAGAAACAGAAGATCAGCAATTGAGATACCAAGAAGTCATGTTTGTTAGATAAAAAATTGCAATAAATCTTATGGTTCTGAAGGATCACTTATGTAACATATGAAAATTAAACATGGTATTACATAACATTTAGACAAAATTGGGTAGATTTCAGATCAGTTTAAAAGTAATGAATGAAGCTGATAACTACTCTATATTATAATTTTGTATTTTATTACATATATAATAATATAATTTATGAAATAACAAATGGAATAAAATATAATATAATCAACTACTGTTAAAACAATTAAAGAACTTAAGAAATAATAAGAGTTTAGAACTTCTATTGAAGGAGATGAATTTGAATAAAATGAATCTACTTAAAGCGAAAAAAGAACTCCAGATGCTGAAACTAGCAAGACCCAATATACTAAATTTAGACTTGCTCATAAAGGATCAATCAATTAAATATTACCCAAATTGAGTAACTCTAATTTATAAGAATCTACTAAATCCTTATAAAAATAAATGACTGAAGAGTTACCAAATAAATAATTCGGATAAAGAAAGAGATTTAATAGATATGCAACATAAAAAGTATAACAGCAGCCTTTATAACTTACTGAATAAATTGATCAATCAACTGCTATGAATCTTATTTTAAATAAATCCAAAGTATTAACAGACTATTATACAAATAATCAACTGACATCAACATAAATTCACTTATTTCTTACAGATAACAAATATTTTGTTTTTACCTTTATGGCATTTCTCAATAGATTAGCTGAAAAAGGAATTTTGTCAGTCTCTTTAACTAATATCTAAAAGGCTATTCTATCATAAATTGAACAGTTTACAATAAATTAAATCAATCGAGAATTAACTAAATTAGAATTAAATAAAAAATTGAAAGATCAAATGAAGAAAATTGAAATCAAATAAAATTAATATACTAAATTTCTCTTGGAATTAGAATCATCATTAAAATTTTTTTGAGTTTTATATTTGTATAATCTTTATTAATTATTGTTCTATTTTAATCTCATTAATAATACGTGTATTTAATAATTTGAAAAATTTTTATTTTAGAATCTTATTCTAAGAAAATTATTTCTTTTGTTTATTTATGAAATCAAATCTTATTTGATAATAGAAACAAATTTTATGCTACTATGTATGTTATATAATGCAATTTTTATCTCTGTTAAATAATAATAAAATAGTATTGCAGTCTTAATTTGATAAATTAGATAATAAAAATATTATCTTTCAATGAATTTGGATTAAAAAGTATTTAATAAATTATAAACAAATTTTCTTTACTAAAATTATATGATAAAAAGTTAAATGGGATTCTATGAATTCTGAATTAATTTAAGTGAAATAATATAAAAGTTTTAATTTTGAGATTGCTTTCACCATATAAATGCTGGTGGGATTTTTTAAAATTAATAATAATTTATTTTAATTAATGCAGCCTTCTTAAGAAAAATTGATTGTTGAATTTATGAGTTTAACAGAATGTCAAGATGAATAAAAAGCCTTATAATATCTTTAGATGAGTAACAATAATTTAGAAGTTAATTATATGAATTTATCTTTAGAATGCAGCCCAACTTTATTTTGATTTGGAAGGTTATCAACCAAATTTGAAATCTTAATCAAGTTTTTCCTCACAACAGTCATAATAATAATAATATTAGAATCAAAATTAATAGATATCCTAATAAGATGTTAAAGATGGTATTGATATTCTTAGATATAGTAAATACAATGATTTTCAATCAAAATAATCCACCTCCTGAATTAATACGTTAGTAATCAGCCCCAGATGTAGATTTAGTTGAGAAATATAAAAAATATTAATAGAATAAGAGAGCTAATGATGATGGCATTCTGAAAAAAACTTTAAAGTTAGGTTTGAATGCATTAAAATATATATGTATTTAGAATATTCTTATATTTAAGTTAAACGAGGGCCAAATCATGGTATAGACTTCTAGAGATATCTTTAATAATAATAGATTTAAACAACTATTAATTTTTAAATGGGTAACTTTAGTGATAACTTAAAGAATGCTTATGAAGAGATAAAACCTTTATTAGTATATATACATAATTAAGAATCTTTATTAATATTTTAAAAAATGATAAGTTGTCAGACTTTAGTTTAGATGCTAAATAAACATTATAGAATTGTTGGGTTTCTGGAAAATCCTCAAGTATATGAATAATTACCATTAAAACCTTAACCTCCCACCTTTTTAATCTTCAGATTAGATTTAACTGAGTAAAATGTATTAATGGATACAATAAATTTGACATTTGAAACCAATTATGAAGATTTAGCTGGAAAATTAAAATTATTAAAAGGCTAATTTAATAAACAGCTTATTCTGGAGGATTAAGCTAAAAATTAAGTTGATGTTCAACTATAATATTTACCAAATTATAATGGATAATAATATTAGAGACAATAATAATAAAATGAAAGAAGATAGTTAGATAAATAGCAAAGGGAAAGAGAATTATTAATTTAGTAATAATAAGAAGCTTATAGGATTGCAGAGTAATAAGTTTAAGAAAAAAGAAGAAAAGAATAAGAATTAATGTAAAATGAATAGAATAAATTATTTGAATAACAATAATTAAGTGTATTAAATCAACTAATTATAGGAATAAAGACTATTATAAAAAGCTACAATGTTATCAAACTTACCAGATGAACCATAAGGTGAAGATGGAATTGAAATTCTATTTAGATTTTTAAATGCAAAAAGAACTAGAAGATTTAATTTAAATGATAAAATATAGGTATTGGTCATTTTTATTTATTTTAGTCAATTTTTGATTTTGTATAAAGTTAAGAAGATGATTGTTTTAATGATCCTAATTCAAATATAGATCTAATTTAGAATTTCCCAAGATTGGCATTAAAAGACAAAAAAGAATTAACTATAAGTGATGTATTTACAGACTCAAATATGGTTTAATTAATTGTAGAAGAATATGAATGATTATTAAGTTAAATTTTATTTATTCTACTCAATTATTTATTACATATATTTAAAGCATTGGAATTAATAATAAAAGTAACCTTAAAAAATTAAAACAATTATATTTATCACTTTTATTATAAAAAACTAGGTGAATCGAATTCTGATACTTCATTAACTAAGGATTATGATTACATCATAAGTGTACTGTATTTCATTTTTACTGCTGAATTTAATTCTCCTTCTATTACATCCATTTCTAATTCATTTTTTATTGATTATAAATATTGTAGCTATTATTCTGTCTATTCAATTGTTTAATTTATTTCTTTTAATTTAATTCTTTTAAATTAAACTAATCTATCTAAACTATCCTCTTCAAAATGAATAAAAATTACATCTAAATTGATAAGTCCAATCTTTCTTGCTCTAATAACATTTTAAAAGTTTTCTCTTTCTTATGAACTTGCAAAATAAGCATAATTTAATTATTTACCAACATGTAATCCCAAACAAGTTTAACATTATGTTTCTTCCATATAAAATTAATCTGACATATAAGGAATGATTGAAATAAAATATTGTGGATACTTATGTTAAACAATATTATTTTGACCTAAACTTATATAATAAGTAAAATTGCCATGCAAAGGTGTTTATAAATAATCATTTATTATTCTACCTTTATATGTAAGAAAAGGTGAAGGAGGAATTACTCTATCATTTCTTATTAATTTAAAGGTTGATTGTTATACTACTTTTAAACTCTAAAATAAATATAAATTATAACATTTTCTTGTTCTATCATTTTAGCTCTAAAATCAGAATCATTAGGATTAATGAAATGAGACATTACTTTTATTTCTAAATCTTTAACAATAGCAAAACGAAAAACTTCTGCTATATAGTTTCTTTACTCTTAATATCTTGCTCTATAAATAATGCATTTATTGTTGCTAGTTACAATTATTTCATCCAATTAAAATCCATAAGTCACTTTCTTAATAATCATCTATTTTATTATACTTCTAATTTAACAAAATGGATAATCTTTGTTTGTTCTCCATCATATATTTCACTATAAACATGATCAATAAAGTTGAAAAATAACACTAATTATTTCTTTTTTAGAAAAACTTCAAATGCTATCCAAGGATACAATCTTCGAGCTAAATAAAATTATACAATATACACATCTATTAAAGACTTTATTCAAAAGTAATAGGTTAATAAAGTAAAGATCGTAAACTTAAAACATAAAAGTATTAATCCTTAAATTAAGATCCAAATTATTTGCAACACATTATTTTTTATCTAGTATCTTTTTATGAATATAAAATGATATTGTTTAAATTAAAACTTTTAGGATAGTTGTTTATAGAAAATAATTTTGGATTATATGAATATTCTGGATCGCATATTCTTTTTTCAAGAGTATCATCTTCTTTTGCTTTCTAAATCATTTAACTCAACTGTAAATCTTGCTAAAAAGATAATTTAAAATAGGAGAACAATCCATAAAAATTGAAATTCTCACAATTTTATATAAATGTATAATCCATTTAATAAAATAATACAGCTTAAAATTCTTTTTTCTTAATCATTATTCATTAATAATCACTATTTTTCAGCTGTGCCATCTGATGCTACTTTGTATTCTTGATTTTCTCCATCTAATGTTACAATTTTAACTCCACTAACTTTTCCGTTTTAACAGTTGTCTCTAATAATTTCTAAGTCTTTAATTTATCCTTTAATCTTAATAACTGTCACAGGTGAATTTGTGCATTATTACTTACAGTTATTTAGATTATTAACGTACTCCTTTAATAATTTACACAATTCCTTTTTTGCTAAAGCTCTTTCTTCAGGATCTATATAATAGTTTATAAAATATTATTTTACCTTCTGAATCTAAACCTTTGCATTATTCTTTTAATAATTGAACTTATGCTAATCCAATTTTACTTTTTGTTAAAGGTAATTCTAATTTATGTAATTTCTTCATCAATTTTTTTCCAGAAATTGAGGTTTGAACTTCTAGAAATGAATTTTATTTTGAAGTTAATAGATGTTCAATTGATTTTAATATTTTTATATCATGAGAAATAGCTTTTTAATGTTTTAATAAATCTTCCCATTATTACATTTATTTTTCAATTAATGATATTTAATCTTTTTTTGTACAATCTACACTTTTGACATCAAATTTTGCTAGTTCTTCTAAAGACATCATTTAATCTGTGAATCCATAAACACTCAAACACAAAATTAAGGTTAATAAAAATTTCATTAAAATAATATTAAAAAAAATAAAATATAGTTAATTACAAAAGGGTCACATTCGAAAAGAATCAGTTTAATTTTCATTAATTTATTCAGTTATTTAAATACTCAAGTAATTAGTCTTCATCAAATGTAGTTTATGACCATTTATTGACTTTATCAATTTAAACATCTATTTCTGTATAACATTTTTATGTTAAAATTTGTATTGGCTTAACATTTATTTTTCTATAACTAGAGTATTTTTTTTTATCTTGAATGTCTAATTTTTTACTGCTCAATAAAATTATTTGTTATTATGGAGGATATTTCTCTAAAGGAGTACATGATTATTCTACTGTTCCAAAACTATCAAACTTGTTTAAAATAGATGGTTAAGAAGCTCTTTGAGATTAACAATTTTCTTATTTTTATTAATTATTCTTCTAAGTTTTTTGAACTGACTTTACAAATATTGGAGGTAATGATTTTATTATAAGTGGCTTCTTCAAAACTTAAGATAATGATATTTGCTTGTATTTTCTTTGTAATAACATATTGGGCTTGTTTCTTTCAGATAAAATCATATATTAAAATAAAATTATTTCATTGGTTATTATACTGATTTATTCAAACACTTTAAAAAGAACTAATTATGATCCCAATAACTCGAAATTTCACCTTTAATTATATATCATTGTATAAACAACTTGAATTATAATCATGAATGTTATATTAGTTTTCAATAAAATTTATATAAATATGTATTATAATAAACAATCTATTCTTAAAAGATCTTTATTACTATTATTCATTACATTATCATTTTTAATTTTATATTAATCTTTTGGATTGGTTTCTATATATTTTTTATATTTAAAATATTTATTATTATATAAACTGGCTAAATTTATTCAAATTATTAAAAATCCTTTATTTATTCTGCATATACATTCTTTTTTTGTTTATTCATTCTAAAAATTTGGAGAAGTTAAATTAAATAAAATATTATGATAGAAAAGAAAAACTAAAAAACACAAGATAAAAAGAATCAGAATTATTTAAATGTCTCTTTGATGAATTAAAGCTAGGAAATTATTAATCATTCTCAATAACTTAAATTTTAAGATTCCCATCAAGATTCAAATGGATTATCTAATTAATTAAAACTCAATCAGATCAAATCATTCATAGATAAAGATATATAATAAATTAGAGAGCATTTAATTTACATAATTGAAAGAAGGGTTGTTTTTCCTCAAATTCTATCATTTATAATTATATAGAAAGATCAAATTTCAATTAATTATTGTGATGCCTTAGCAAAGTAATTAAATAAAATTTTTAATAAATTGAAAAAAGATGTTAGTTCTAATTAAGAAATTATTTCTAATTCTGATAATAATAAATTAGATAATGATGAAAAAATCATATTAAAATTACTCTAATATTTTACTAATAAATTAGCTGATGTTGGAATGAAAAGATTTAATTTGCATCACTTAGATTTACAAAATATTAAAATCTAATATAATCTATGTAGATAAATAAAAAACAAGGTAATTTAAAACTCAAAAGTTTTAAAGCTTATTATACAATAAGTAAAAATTGTTCATTCGGATTTATTAGCCTTAGAAGCAAATTAATAATAAATTAGCTCAGATGAATCTTAAGTTGAATTGAATCGATAATAACTTTATATTGAAGAGTCACATGAATAATTAACAAGATTTGATTAAAATAAAGATAAAATTTCATTGAAAAATAAATAAGTTCAATTAGATTAAAGCTTTTATGAAGAAAAAGATCAATCTGAAAAAGAGTTTATAATAAAAGTTTTAATGTTAAAATTAGTAGACTTTTAAATAGTTGTTCCATATTTACTTAAATAAATAAAATTTTTGTATTTTAGTAAGCAACATAAAATACCAGACAAAAGAGGAATTTTAATAATATTCCCCTCTGAATAAATAATATAATAATTATTCAAGATTCCAGAATTGTCTAAATTTGCTTAATAATTGAATCCTTCTTCATTAGAGAAATTTTATCTTGAATATCCTAACTATTTAAAAGTAGATTTACATGACGTTTTAATCTCCTATTTGTAATTGATAATTAATAATTACTTTAAATATAAGGAAGAATTAATTTTAATATATAGAGATGAATAATTTAAGATGATTTTGAAGCAAATTTGGTCATTGTGTGGTGAAAATATTAAATAAATATTGTGTAGTAAAATTAATCCTATAGAGTAATTTAAGAACTTTGGAAGTAATATATTATAAATTGGTACTTATTTATTTTAAATAAAATCTTTATTGAAATAAAATATTGATCAATTAGAACAATTTAATATTAATGAGGATATTTAAAAATTTCAATAAATTTAAAAACTCAAAAAGACTTCTGATAAGGTGTCTACAAATACTAAACCAATTTTTAAATAATTCATTCAAAAAATGACTATGCTCAATAAATCCTTTCCATTATTGCTAAAACTTTTACATTTGACAAATTTTACAATTAAAGTTATTCCTAGAAAAAGAGTGATGGAAGCTATTGTTTAATAAAATTAATTTATTAAATTTATGAAGATATGTTATAATTATCCTTTAGAAATTGAAACAATTGCCGATAGAGTTTAAACTATTTTTTTCAGTGACAAATTTTAAATTTAAGAAACTCATCATGTTACTTGGCCACAATTAATTTTAATGGCTCTTGAACTGATTTATTAATAAAGAGAGTAAAATAAGTAATTAATTTATGAAGCAATTCAAACTAAATAATATTAAATTATATTAAGAGAACTAGAAACTATAGAAGATCCTCTAGAACTTCGTTAAAAGACAAAAGAGTTATTATTTTTGCTTAATGATTATGTACAGTAATTAAAAAATGAATAATGATTTTGTTTTTTTTATTATTATGTAATTAATTTATTTAGATATGATACTTATGAATCAATTAAAAATTTAATTAGTAAATATTTATGTAGAAAGAATTAAAATTTTAGAATAAACTACTAAAAAATATTCAATAATAATCATAATAAAAATATCAATAACAGACTAACACTTTAAATTAAATGTAATTTTAAAATAATTCTATAAATGATAATTAGAGAAAAAATGAATAAGAAAGAGATTAAGAAATTATTTATATTCCAAAGTAAAATTTAGGAAATCAATTAAAATAATAATAAATTTCAAATATTAAATCCTAATTAAAATAGATTATTATATCCAAAATACCTTTTGCTTATCTTTTAGCCACCATTAAAATAACAGAAAGAAAAGCTTAGATCAATTACAAAAAAAAAATTAGTAACATGCTGAATATTAGTTTTAACCCAATAGATGATGAAGATTTTAATCAATATTTTAATTTTCTTAGAAGAGTATAGTAAAAAATAGATCTATAAAAATAAATGATTTTACCCAATCTATTAATCAGATTTTTTTAAAGATTTATAAGCATCTCAAAATTCTTAAGATTCATTTTTTATTGAATTGCAAAATGATTTAATTTCAGATAAAAAGTAAATTGATTTTGAAAAATCAAGAGAACCAAAATAGAATATATTATTAGATAAAAATAAGATATAGTTGTTATCTAATTAAAATATTTTATAAACTTAGGAGTTCAATCGAGTTGAAAAATGGAAGACTTTATCATTTAAATTTTAATTTTAAAATTGAATGAATTATCTATACCATTTCCAGAATTATTGAAAAAATAAAATTGACTTATAAAAGCAAAGATTTTGCAGTATTAGATTAAAAAGGAATGTTTAACAATTTATCCAGATTTTGAAGTAATTAAATAAATTTGTTATCTATCTTAAATGTGAAAATTTTCATAAGAGTTATAATTATCAATTTTATCATAATTTGTTTTTAAAAAATCAAATAGGTAGTGATTTAAAATATTAACATTATCAAAATAAATTTATATTTAATGCAATGTAAGATATGATAAATGTTATTAAAAATGAATAATCTGATTGCTATGAAGAACTAATAAAAATTTATCAAGATCAAAAATTTAATTTATTTTTGTAATCAATTCGGAATATATGCGAAAATTTAAATACTTTAATGCTTAAATTACTTCACTTTTTTAATTTTAATATAATAATAGCTAATCAAAATTTTGTTAGAAAAATTGCTAAAATAAAATTGTTTATTGAATTTATGAAAAACAACTTTAATTATGATATTGAATAGTAAAAAGCCATCTGATAGAGTTTAATTAATGTTTTTTACTAATAAATTTATTATTGAACCAGAATCATCAGAGATATGGCCTAAAATCAGAATTAAGTGCAATATAAGAATAGTAAGATTTAAAGGCAAAAATTAAAGAACTATTAATTCGCATTTTTTGATTATATTGTTTAAAACTAAAATTTTATTTGTTTAAGAATAAAACTTGATCAGTTTTGAATTATAATTTTTATAAATTAATGATAAGTAAAATCAATAAATAAAATTTCTTACAATAGAAAAGAGAAGAGAAGTAATTTAGAGAGTTTGAGAGAAAAAAAATTGAAATGGCATCCAAAATTTACATATTTTATAAAAATGTTAAAATTTGCAATGAATTAAATCAATCAATGATTAAATTGTACCTACCAAAAATATAAACTGCTTTATCAGTTCAATTTATGAAAGAATAAGTACAGATATTTAATATAATAGCAAACATTTTACAAAGTCTGTAATATAACATTAAATAAATGTCCAGAATTTTTAAAACCATTTCTTCTTTTAAATATAAAGAATGCTTAAAACAATGAAACCTATATTTTAAACATGATATAACTTTTTAGTGGATGCTTGCAAATTTAATAAAACAACTTTATTATTAATTTATTTAAGGGAAACCAATTTTTAATTAATAGATTGCATGTAATAATAATTTATATTATTTTTAGTTTTTCAAGGCTATTTACCTTGGACTAACTTTAATTAAAACATCTAAAGAAGCTAATACTTTTATAAAACATTTGAATGATATTTTTATTTCTCTTCATTTATTATTAAATAATAATTAGTTAGGTAAAGGCTATTATTTATTTTAGATTTATTTTATAGCAAAATGTAAAGATTAGATCCTTAGATCTTAAATAATTGTTTGCCTTTACTTATACAAATGTAAGGATTTGAAATTTTCTTATTTTACTATTTAAATTTAAAATAAAATGAATAAACAGCATGGAATTTAGGATTTAATTATGTGTTTATGATAGAATAAAAAAATAATTAATTTGATTTTAGTCAATTAATGAATCATATCGTTAATTCTACTCAGTACAAGCATTTAATTTCAATTATTTTAACATCGGAATAAGAACTATAATAAATAAGAAAGTTATTTGAGAAATTACAGACTTTGAAAATTCATAATAGCGATTTAATATTTATAATTATGACGTAATTATTGCAAGTACTAGAAAACAATTTTTATCGAATGAATCTTCCATAAGATTTAAAAAATTTATAGTTTTAAAATAATTCAGAACAAAAACTTTTGAAAATATTAAGGAAAAAAAAAGAATTTTAATAATTTACAGAATAAATTAATTTTAGAAAACTTATAGATTTATTAGAAAATTAATAAATAACAAATCTTTGTTCAATAAGCAAATTTATATATTATTTGATAAAAATTGGATAAAACAGAAAGTTAGAAATAGTATAATAAATTCAGAAATTAAGATTTATAGATAATGAATTTTCAACATATATGCTTAATTTATCAAAAATAAATTAATTGGATATGATTCCAGTTGAAGCTATATCAGTTTATTGTTATTTTAAAGCTCATGAATTTTAATTATTGGACGATAAGGAGTTTAAAAGTATAGTACTTGAGAATTAAAAAGCAAAACAGATTTTTATTGAGATTTTTGAATTTATTTTTGAATATACAAAATTTTGTATATCTAAAAATATAAATTAGAACATTTATAAGGAACTAAAATTATTTATTAGAGAAGTATTTGATAGAAATTAAGTTTTACATTTTTACTAATGGAAATATGAAAATATGAAAATAAATAGTCATTTACCAATATTGTCTTTATTTTCATAAAGAATTGAAAAATTTAATTAGTATTTGGAAGAGGATAAAAAGTTGTTTTAAAGGAATTTATTAGAAATGTTTACATTAGACCAGTTTGGCCAGCCAATAGTAAATTAAAATATGATGGTAATTATAAGAAGAGGAGAAGAATTTTAAGATGCATTTGAGTAATTGGAGAATAAATAAATGAAGAATATTTTTAAGGTAAAATTTGTAAATTAAATGGGAATACCAGAAGATGGAATTGATGCAGGAGGAGTGACAAAAGAATTTATAACAAGAGTAATAAATTAGGCATTGGATCCTACTTATGGATTATTTATTGAGACTCCTGAAAAGACCATGATTCCTAATCCTGCTTTTATTTAAGATGAAAAATAGTAATAATCATATAATATATAGAAAATATGCTTTTATTGGAAAAATAATAGGCAAGGCTATATATGAAGGAGTATTAATAGAGAAAGTTTTAAATTAAGTTTTTCTAAATTAAGTTTTAGGAATAACGAACACAATAAATGATTTTCGATTTTATGATTCAGAGTAATATCATAGAATATGCAATTTAAAGAATTAAGATGTAAATGATTTTGGATTGACATTTTCAATAACCTAAGAATTTTATGGTTAAATAGTGGAATTTGATTTAATTCCTAATGGGAGATCTATAAATGTGACAAATGAAAATAAAATATAATACATAAATTTGTATTGCCATTTTAGATTAAATAAATAGGTATGGAATATTAAAATATAAAAAAAGATAAAAGAACAAAGTTAAATATTTAGAGGTGGACTAGAATAAATGATAGACCCTGAGAAGTTGAAATTATTTACCAATTAAGAATTATAATTGTTGATTTCAGGATAACCAGTTATTGATATCTAGGATTTGATTATGAATACACAATTCAAGGGATATAAGCCATATGATAAAACAATTCAAGATCTATGGAGTGTTTTAAATGAATTAGAATATGAATAGTAGAGTTAGTTTTTATTTTTCTTTTCTTCATGTTCTAGAGCACCAACTTAGGTATTTGAATTAATAGAAAAAATAGGGATTTAAAAGTTTAGATCCTCCTTTTATGATTTAAAAAGTTCCAATTTTACATGCAAATGAAAGATAGAAATTACCTACATCATCAACTTGTTTCAATATACTAAAATTACCAGATTATTAAAATAGATAAATACTAAAGGAGAAATTAATTAAAGCTATTAGTTCAAATACAGGATTTGAATTAACATGAATTATATTTTTATTGTTCTAATATAAATAAATAATAATTATTTATGTAATAGTAACTTCTAAATCCTATACCAAATATCAACGAAAAATACATGATTACGTAAATATTCATTCTACTTAATCAGTATTAATGGAAATGAAATTTTACCAAGTAGTGGTAGAAAATCTTCTTAGTATGAAGAAAGAGCTTCAGAATAAAGAAGAAGAGAAGATCAAAAATTAGAGATATCTCATTATAGAGATTTATGTGAATAATTGAATAAAGAGAATTTGCTACTTAAATCATTCTAAATAGAAAATAATGAATTAAAACAAAAATAATTACTTATGAATGTTGAACTATCTGCTGCTTAATAGGAACTCTAAAGAATTAGAAACCAGTTTGGATCTTAATAATCAACTGATAAATAAGTATAAAAAATTCAACAAGGTATTTTATTACAGTCATTTTATAGATAATTTAAATTTGTAATAGTAAATTAGTGAATTAAACAAATAAAAACAAAATTTAGAGGCAGAACTTAAATTATTTAAAGAAAATCGTTTAACTTAAACTATCGAAATACCAGAAATGAATGCATCGTTATATTAAAAAAAAATAAAAGAAATGGAAGAAGATATTTAAATATTAATAGATGATTATAATAGCAGTTAAGAAAAATTGGAAAAAGCTTTGAATGAATAAAAGTAGCAATTTAAAAATGATATTGATTAATTAAAAAGTTAAAATTAATTGTTGAATGCTGAAATCACAGGATGGCAATAAAGGTATAACAATTTAGAAATAATGAAGAATGAATTAGCCAATAAATTAATTATTCTAGAAAAAGAAAATTAATAATTAGCCTATAAAAGTAGAATTGAAGTATCATAGAATAATTTAGATATTGTTTCTTAATTAAAAGATTAGATTCAATAATAAACTAAATAGATTAACAGTTTATAAGTTGAATTATAATTGAAACAACAAAACGAATCTTAATTGTTATATGAATTACAAAATTTTAAATAAAATTAATAATAAATACAAAACTAAAATTTGAATGTACAAAAAATTGAAAATCAATAGTCTAAAAATGAAATCTATAAATTGAAATAGTAGATTGAATAATTACAATTAGAACTTTAAGAAAATGAATACCAAAACAAAAAAAAATAAAATCTAAAAGAAGAATAATTAAAATAATAGATTAATTCATATTTGGAAGAAATAGAAAGACTAAAAGATGAATTATTATTATAGAATGAGTAGCATAATCAATATTTAAAAGATTAAGAAAATCGTTTTTAAATAGAACTTAAAAGTGTAAATGAAAAATATATTTCATTATAAAATGAAATGAATTGTAAAACTTAATCATATGAAGAAAGTAGAATTAAATTTTAAACACAATTATAAGTAAACAATTATGAAGCATCAACAGATAAATTAAAACGAGAAATTCGATAATATGAATAATAAATAAAAGAGCATGATATATAAACTAAACTTTGGTAAGATAAATTTTATGAATAACAAAATTAAAATGAAGATTTAAGATATAAATATCAAGAACTTCGAAATTAAATCAGTTAGTATTTAAGTTATAAAACTCAGAATGAATATGATTAAAAGACAATTTAAAATTTAGAAGCTTTGGTAGAAGAATAATAGAATATAATGCATTCATTGTATTAAAAAGAATTACATTATAAAGAAACCATAACTAAATATGTCTAAAAAATTGAAGAATTATAATATTCAAATAATGTGGAATATGTAGATTAGATATAGTAGTTGTAATTTTAAATTGATCAATTGTCAATAAAAATTAAAGAATAAGATGCTCAATTAAATCTTAAATCCACATAATGTCATGTTTTAGAAACTTAGATTGAAAATGAGAAATTGAAATTTTCAGAAAGAGAAACAAAAATTTCACAATAATAAAAATAAGATTAAAAATAAATTTAGTAATTATAATAACAATTAGAGAATTTTTAAAAAGATTATGCTCTGTTAAATTAGAAAAAAAATGAAGTCATTAAAGAATATATTTAAGTTGAAAATTAATAAGATAAAAATCGAATTGTTTAGTTAGAGTAATCCTTGTAAAATTTATAGTAAGATTATCTTATTGTGAATTAATAATATATAAGTCTACAGCAACAATATGATACTTAAATTATTTAATAAGAACATAATAAAGGATTGGAAGAAGATAAAATAAAAATAAAATAACTTGAAGAATAATTAAGAATTCTAAAATAATAATACTTTGAGTTGAATACATTGAAATAATAAGTTTTAAAAGAGGTTGTTAAAGAAGTTATTGAAGTTCCATCACCAAATGATTAAATAATAATTAAATAATTGAGATAGGAATTATAATAATTATAATCTGAATATAGAGTATTAAATAACCAAAAATAAATTTACATTGAAATCTAATCAGATGTAGATAAAAATAGAATCAAAGAATTGGAAAAATAATTAATAGTTTTAAGATAAGATTATGATGAAGTTTGTGATAAGAAATAATCTATAATAAAAGAGTATGTGGAAATTTCTTCAAAATAAGATTTATTAAGAATTCAATAATTGGAAAAAATGGTTCAATAATTATAAGAGGAAAATTTTAATTAGTAAATTTAAATTTAAGAATAAATTTAGAAATAAATTATAATTAATTAAGATTTAGAATAAGTTCAAGAACTTTAATTATAAATATAAATATTGAAGGAGGAGAATAAAAAATTATAAGTTTAATTAAAGTAATAGAATGATTCTTTGAAATAATCATCAAGCTCTGATTTTTTAAAAATTTAATAATTAGAATAAAAGATAAGAATTTTAGAATAGAATAATTTAGATTTATAAAAATAGCAATCTTAAGTAAAGATTATTAAAGAAACTATTGAAGTTAGTAAAGATGAAGATACATTTAAAATTTAATAATTAGAATTATAATTATAGTTAAAAACAGATGATCTTTAGTATTTGGAAAAGCAATTAAATTTATAAAAGAAAAATGTAGAAGAATTAATATCTGCAAATGAAAAAATGAAATATGAAAATACTAAAATGAGATCATAATTATATGAATTATAATCAACAGTTGATGATCTATAATTTAAGGTTAAAGAAAGTAATAAGTCTTAAGAAGAAATAAAACAATATAAATAAATGATTGATTAATATGAAAAGAATGATAAAATGAAAAATGATTCATAAAAAGTGATAAATGAATTAAAAAGCAAATTAAATGAATCTGAAAATGAAATTAAAAGATAATGGGGAGAATTTGAATTAAGTAAGTAAGATTATGAGTTTAAACTTAAAAGTTAATAAACTAAATTTAATCAATAAATATAGTAATTATAATAAGAATTATAATTTAAGGTGCAATCAAGTGAATAGGAAAATATAATATGTAAAAATACTTGTAAATAAATGTAAATATAAAATGATGAAATGGCAAGAGAAATTAAAAGATTATCAGATTTGATAAAAAAAAAAAATGATGAAATTAAAAAACTTACTGATAGTTTACAAACGTAAAATGTAAAATTAGAATAATATTAATATAATTTTAAAGATAACTAAACATAAATGTAAGATAATGCTATTTTACAAGAAAAAATGGCTTAATTAATGTAACATTGCAATAAATTAGAAAATGCTTTGAAGTAATTTGAGGAAGAAAAGAAAATTGAAAATAAAGAGCTTCATGAATAGTTTAATAAAAAAATAATGGAAATTTAAGAAATTATAAATAAAAAAGATAATGAAATTTAATAGTTAACTAATTATATTTAAAAATATTAGGAACAAATGTAGAATCTTGAAATGAATAAATTTAATTAAATATAAGAACATAAGTAACAATTAAATTAATTTAGTAATTCATAATTTTTAATTGAGTTATAAAATCAATTAAGTATAGTAAAATAAGAATTGTTAAGGTAAACTACTTTGAAAGAAGAATATTAAAATAAAAACAATGAACTGTTAATTAGAGTATAATTATAAATTATATTTTTAGATTGCAGAATATGAATAAGGAAATAGAATTTCTGTTAAACCTGATTACTAATTAACAGAAAGATTGTAAGGTGCAGGTAGTTTTAGAAATCTAGGAAATGTTGATTACAATTTAAATGACTCTTCATTTTAAAAAGCAAGTTAAATGAGGATAAGAGATTCCGCAAGTTTATATAATCCTAAGCCAAATTTTAATCCTTTAAACTCTTCAGTAAAAATTTAAAATAGAGTAGATAATAAAATAAAAAGTATTTACTTAAAAAAAGAGTTAATTATATTGAAGGGAATTTGTTTAATAATAATAAAAATCTATTTGATAAAATTTAAATTACAAAGAGTTAATTTCAGAAAACATCTTCATACAAAAGTAACATTTATATTTAATGTTCTTGTTCGTAATGATCAATCTTATTTAAGGTTCTTTTTAATTTGTTTTCTTATGTCCTAATTTTAGATCTATAATTTATATAGTATATAATTACAGTTTATCATTGGCTTCTTCTAAACTCAATTTAACTAGTAAATCTAATCTTTCTAAGTTGGATAATTAACTTTTAAGTTTTTATGCTAAAGTTTAATTTTTAACTTCTTTCTTTTCTAAATTGTTAAGAAATTGTTAAACTTTTTCACAATTTTTTCCATCGGCTTCAGATTCTTTTAATACCATTTTAGGTACAATTAAACCAGGCATTGAAAGTATAGTATTCCAATTAATACCTTCAAAAAAAGGATGATTTTTAATTTCATTAATATCTTAATGTCCAATTCTTTTAGTATAATCTGGTTCCATTAATTGACACATAAGATCATAAGCATTATGAGATATACTTTCTTCTTCAATATCACTTACATTTGGCCATTCAATTCTATAGTTTAAAATATTATCAAAAATCTTTTCAACAGAATCATCATTAAATGGTGGAATACCACATAGCATTTCATACATTATTACTCCTAAACTCCAATAATCTAAACTGCTATTAGTTAAGGATTCCCCTTTTAAAACTTCTGGAGCTATATAATCTGGAGTTCCAACAATTCTTTTATTTTTACTACTATAATTTTATATGCTTGCTCTAATAACTGGTTATACTTAAGCTAATTTTAAATCAAAAACAGTATCATATTATGGGTCGTTATGATCAGCAAATTCAGGTATAGTATTTCTTAAAATAAATGAATAATCTTACGATTCAATATCTTATTATCTCAATTTTAATTTCAATCTATTATTAAAACCAACTTCTGATAATCCAAAATCAGCCAATTTAGCATGACCTTATTTATCTAATAGAATATTATCTGGTTTTAAATCTCTATGAACAATATTTTTTGATCTTAAATATTCTAAAGCCAAAACTACTTCCGCAATATAATGTCTTACATATTCCTCATCTAGAGCCTAAAAATAATAATAATATATACCGTATACATTTTGAGTATGTGAGAAAAATCTCCTCCTACCATATATTCTTAAACAAAACATAAATTTTATTCATGACTAAATGAATAGTATGCTTTAACTACAAAATCACCAGATAATATTTCAAAAATGTTTCTTTCAGCTTTTAAAGTATCTAATTAAGTTTCCAATTACTTTTAATAATTAAAAAAAAATTTACTTTTTATGAACAGTCAATAATTTTCATAGCATAAAGATCCCCTGAAGTTTTCTTTTTAACTAAAAACACCCATCCAAAAGCTCCTTATCCAAGGGGTTTAATAAATTCAAAATCTTTAAGGCCTATTTCTTAAGATTAATTCGTTTTTTCAGCATTAATACTAACTAATTCAGAATCTGAATTATAACCTCTGTCAACTGTAATGACTTCAAAATCATAAGATTATTTAGTTTTTTAAGTATCAATAGCCATGCTTTATTTCATATTACTATTTCTAGAATTTTATGGATAAAATAAACTCTTTCTTGGTTTTATTAAAGATTAATCAAATTCAATTTCATCCTATTATTAATTATTTTATTTTTAACTGGAGGATGAACTTTTAGGACTCTAAGCTTAATTTTGTATTTTTTATGGTGAAGTTGAATTAGGTGATTCTTCTATGATTTACTCTGTTTCTATTCTTGCACCTAATTCAATATGCAATGGTTTCTATTATTCTTATTAATTAATATTTATATGCATTTTTCTACTACCTTTCATCATCATATTTCTGCCACTATTTTTCAGACTATTTTATGATGATTGTTTCATCTCTTAATTAGAGTCATTTTTAGAAATCTAAATTTAATTTATTTCTTAATCAGATTCGCAACATTTAATATTTTCAAGTGAATTTGAAGCAATTGGTTCTTTATCTTTTTATATTTCTTCAATTGAATCTACTTGTCTACCAAGACCTATAGATGGAACTTATTATTTTTTAATAGGAATTTCTAAATCTGAATCACATTATGCAAAATCAGCAAAAGAGCAAATCTTTTAATTTCTAGGAGTCTCATCTTAAAAGTCAGAAGATCCTACCCTTCCTGTAGGGGATTAATTAGAAGATTCAATGACTGTATCAACAGCTGTAGGAGATTAAGCCCTTCGAAATATAGAAGGCTTATTAGATTTAGGGCTGATTAATGTATCTGAAGAATTAGATAGATTAACTATCCTATCTAATATTTTAGAATCTGGATTAGATTATTATTATGGATGTTCTTCAGAATTATTTTTAGATAAAAATGTTCTTTTTATTTAATTATTACCAAGCACCTAAGATCTAGACATAGTCATAGTTGTTAAACTATCTCTTCTATTAATTTCATTAAAACTTCCAACATTGTTTGTATTAAATTTATCTTTACTAATAATCATTATTATTATTTACTTAATTAAAGACATTATCATAACATTCTTTTTATTCTTGCTGTTGTTTGTATTTTTTGGTGTTTAACAAACAAAATCATCGTCTTCTTCATATATTGTATCATTTCTTTTTAGTTTTGATTAACTTGTTGTTGTAACATTATTAAATTTAGAAACCCTAAATGAACTTGAATTTGAATTCTTATATTTTTATTTTAAATCAATCTCAGTTTTATGTTAAATCTTTTAACTTTCTTATATTTGTTATGATTCTAAATTTTAAATTATTTTAAAGTATTCCATTCTATCATACATACAAGATCGAGCTTTATCAATTATTTAAAGTACTTCCTCATTTTTTTCGTCATTTTCTAAATTACATTTAGCTTCTGTTAATTCATCAAATGTAATTCGATTTACTAAAATAATATATTAAATATACACTTATTATCTTCATTATTTGTATTACTATTTAAAACCTTTTCAGTATAATTTACAATAGTTGTCATTACCTAATTTATAAAAGCCAATTATTTCTTAGCTTTATTCTTTTCTTCTTCTTCTTATAAAAGTTTGTTGTCTTCTAAATGAATAGTATGAGTTCTTCGAAGTGATCTTAAGGGTTTTTTTTCTTCTTCTTATTTTTTCAATTTTTATCTATTTTACTTTTATTCTTATAAACTCAATTTACCCAATTTAATTTAAACATCATGTTTTAATTTATATGCTGATTAAGAAGCATCCGCTAATTATAAATTAAGTTATAATAATTTTTTGCTTTATTCTGCTTTTTTCTCACATGTAATACAATGAGCTGCCATTATCTCTACTTCTATTAGTTACTCACAGATTCGACACACTATTTTATTATGCTTTTCTAAATCTAATTCTTTTAATTTACTTTGTATTAGTCTATTTTAATTAATTAATGATTATTTTATTATACGTTTTAGTTTCTACAAATACACGCTTACTACGTAATGCTGTACTTTGTTCTGGTTAATGTTCATCCAACCAAAACAACACAAACTGAGCATACACATTTCTTATTACTGAAAGTACTCTTTTCTAGATTCTACAATCATTATTATTAATAGTATACTTTTAAAGTTAATTTGCAATTTTTAAATTCCTAGAGCTACCCTTTTTAAATCCTTTTAGATAATCTTAACTTGTCTGCTTTTTTAATGTCTCCATATTTGCTAAAACACAACCTAATTAATCTTAATCAAACGAATTTATTGTCGATCTTAATGTATTACGTAATTCATTTAAATAAGTCAATGAAGGTGTACCAAACTAAAATTTCTTATATTTATTATACCTATCCTGAAATCAGCAATTCAATTATAAAATTTATCTAATCCATAATAAGTTCAGCATCTTTTCTACTCTATATCGCATATTTTAAACGATGAACTTATTTTACAATATAATTCAATGGAGGTTTTGGAATTGTGAATTCTAATTTTGTTGCTTTGACCTATAATGAGTGGAATTATATTTTATTCATTAATTTATATAAATTTATCTAATTAAAATCAATTAGGTAAATTCACTGCTCAAAACTTTACTTTTTCTATCTACTCATTCATCTTTCTATTCTATTTTACTTTATATCATTCATCAATATTATGAAATTTATAATATCTTATCGTAATACTTAATGCTTCTTAATAAGATACTCTATTTTAAAGTAAATTATTTTAGACAATTAATAACAAATACTAATTAAATATCATAAAATATAATTACTAATTTGAATCCAAAAAAATAAACTTATATAAACATAAAAATTTATATCTAAGTATTCAAATTAAAATGGATAGATATAATTGTAAATTTATTACTAGATTCTCAATAAATATAACTTTTCAATTATCTAATATCTAATCAAATCATGAAAATATAATTAAGCTGAATACTATACTTTTTGAAGAAACTTTATTCTATTTCTTTTAAATTTAACCATCATTAGAATAATAAGATAAATGTTTGTCTAATGATTTCAAAGAAGCAAAATTTTTTTTAATGGATAAGACATATTTTAAATTTTCTAAAAATTAATTTTAACTAAAATTTACATCTAAAAAACTATTTATTTTTTTTGCGAAATATATCATTTGATTTTTGAAGATTTAAAGAAAAAATCTTTTTTTTCTAATGAAAGTAGAAAAAATTAGCTTGATAAGTTTGATTCTTTGAATACAATTATCTCATATTATTATTGAATTAAGCCAGCCAATATGAACAATAATCATTCTTAAATTAAGAATGAAGATGAATTTATTTTCTATTTTTGAAATATTGGAATCAATTCTAAATTGAAATCTTCTTAGAAAATATCTAACTAAAATAATTAGAATAAAAAAAAAAAGAATAAGATCGATTTGAAAAGGCTTTTCTAAACATTTTAAACATAATAATATGAAATCAACGTTTTGTAAATTTTTTGATTATTTCTTCAGCATCTTCATCATCACTAAGTAAGCTATCAATTTCTGAAATTTTATCAGAATCTAATTTTGAATCCGAAATATCATCATCGTCATCATCATCATCATCATCTTCATCTTCATCTTCATTGTTACCTTCATCTGAATGTTGCTTCTTTAATTTATTTTTGGTGTTTTTTTCATAATTATTTGTTTATTATGGATTATTTTCATCCAACGAATCAGCACTAAACTAAGATTTATTATCATTATTTCCTTATTCTTTTAAGATTTCTATTTTTAGATGAAATTATTTACCTTCTACATTTCTTCCAGATCCCTCATCACCACTTGAATTATCATCGAATTTATTTTCTGGTTAATCTTTTGTGAGTTTCTTTTATTTCAATTCAGCCAACCATTTGTGATATACATCAATAGGTTCATCTAATCCTTTAATTTTAGTTGAAAAAGACACTTAACATTTATCACAATTTAACTCTGCAATCTTAATTACTTTTTTACTATTTCTTTTTATTATTTTTACATTTTAACAATTACACAATTTTTGTAACCACAAAGTGCACAATCAAATATTGTTTTTATTGTTTAGATTTTTTCTTTTTTTGGCATTCTATTTGATTTTCTTCTTCCTCCCATGTATTTGGAAATTTAATAAAATAATAATTAAAATATTAGTAATGTGTAATTTTATATACATAAACAATATATCACTTTTAATCAATAAAAGATAATATAAATTCTTAAGTTACTTTCATCAAAACTTTCAAATTATTAAATTATATTTTCTCATTCAATTAGTTTTCATCATATAGATTTCTTTATTAATCTGCATAAGATTCATAAACTTTTAATTTATTAGAAATTAATTGATCTACATTATTTTATTCTTACTAGAATTCATCATATTAATTTTATTATAATTAAGCTAGTTCTTCTAATTTAATTCTAAACATTTCATTAAATTTTTCTTCCAATTATAATTTAACTAAATAAATTTTCATTATTATTTGAGTATTTAGATGAGAAATTTCTATAGACTTTATCTCTATTCTTATGACAGTTTAGCAATAAGCTTAAATTTTATAACTTTTTCTTATAATTTTTTATTCTATTCTATTAGAACTTCTTCTTAAGTTGCTAATTATTCTGGATCTTAATCTCTTAGTAAATTTTATAATTCTATTGCTTCGAGATTGATTATTAATTATTTTTTGGATTCCTTCATTTATTTAAATTCTTTAATTAGTTTATTAAATTCATTTATGTTAAATATTAAAATCAATTAAAAAATCAGATTGATAATAATTCAAATGTTATAAGATCTAATTTAAATTATTGCTTCAAAGAACATTATTTACATTAATAATATAAATTTTATCTTTTTCGATCTACTATTTTTAGATATTTGTTTGATATATTATTTCTATTTGATGTTCAAAGAAGGTGATTATTTATTTAATCTATTTTATCTCATTAATTTGATTTATAATGAAAATTATTACTGATATA